>OZ024899.1:33704237-33794237 GCA_964017195.1 Siderastrea radians | reverse complement strand
TCTTCCATGTACCATAGATAATGAACATCAATCATTCCTGCCAAAGAAACACGAGTTCTGTATGTATCAATCGCAATATAGGCGTTTCTACCTTTAAAGAACAACTTTGGATCTGTTGCACTACTCTCTGATCTGCTAGCCCTTGAAGTCCCAATAGTGACAAGCATCTAATTTCTCCTTACAATATCCCTATTTGTTTAAACATACAGGTCATGAGAATAAAGGAAATGAGCACTAAACATGAAATGTCTCGACGTTTGTACAAATTCTCTCAACTAGTACCTTAAAAACATGTATGGAAAACACTAAAGGCTAATTTACACGCTGCGATTTGTCGGCCCGATTTGTCGGCCACGATAAATCGGGAAGCGAATCGGTTTATGTACAATGCAAGCACTGCACGTGCATTTTTTATAGTCAAAACTTTTTTATAAAACGTTTTGGAAAACAAAATGGTAGGTGATAACTAGTTAGTTTGTTTTCAGCTAAAATACCGCAGATATAATTTGTTTTGCGCCAATTCTTTTGCAGGTTACGTTTTCGTTCTTAAAATCGGGCCCGACAAGCCAAAATCTGTGAAGCAGTCACAGATTTTTCTGAATCGGCCGACTTGTCGGATTGGAGTCGCGCGCGCATCGGATCGTCATTCACACGCGCCGATTCGCTCCCCGATTTGTCGTGGCCGACAAATCGGCCCGACAAATCGCAGCGTGTAAATTAGCCTTAAGGAGAATATGCATATTGATATTGGGGCTTAAAGGGTTAGGTGTACCGTAATAGTATTTCTTTCCTCAGCTGATTGCTTAAGGGATTCACTCTATCAAAAGAGGTCTTTTTCTTTTCCTTTTTTCCCCAGAAAAGTGAGTTGCATGCCAATCTTGACATGGCCTCACATTTTGTCAGTCGACATTTGGTAGCCGGTGATTTAGGTTCTGTTGCATTGAAAAAGTATGGAAAGGTCACAACATTGCAAGGAATTAATGCAAGCATCACTGAGTACCAGGTAATAAGTCCATTATTGCCTCATCAGTATTCACTTAATCGTGTCTATAACAAAATGCTCTATTGTGATTGGTTCTCCGCGCATATATTGGATACGGTAATTGGAGGGTGATCATGTGGGTGTACGTCCAATTACAGCTGTCCAATTTGAACTTTTTGTAATTGGCTAGCTGTAATCGGACAACTACGCTGCATGCGCATCAATCAGGTGCACTAGAAGGGAGAGCTGTTTCTCCTCTTCTTACAAAACTAATAATTAAAAATACATTCCCGAAGGGCACGTGGATTTTCTAATCTCGCGTTTTGTTATACATACGATTAATTGGTAACTGGACTTCGTGTCCTACAATTCAGGGGTAGTCGTTCTCGTAATCTCAAATCGTCCTCGCGCTACGTGCTCAGCCGATTTAAAATTACTCGCCCGATTACTCCCTGAATTGTACTCCACTCAGTCCAATTACCATTACAAATAAGTTACTACTTGCCAAATGGCTAGTTTGGTTCTGGATTTAAGGATTGGTCAAATTGAACCTACATAGTCCATGGTGAAAAATAAGTAGTGGAGATCAATGTAAGTGTGGTGAAGAAAGATCCAACGCAATACACAAGAAATACATTTAAATTCGTTTTCTTCAAGGCTGATTGGAAAAGATCTCGTTAAGTTTTCATTCTTATGTTTTTGTGGTAGCTGAAAATATATATAATAAAAAGATTTTAATAAGGAATGTTGGGAGTCCTGCCAACACCTCTATTTAACTTTTCTTAAGGGGAACCTTTATGCCCATGTCAGCTGGTCGTTGAGCCAAGTTATTGTACTGGACAGAATAGGTACCATATCTGAGGCTATAGCCTACGCGTAGCCGTACCTTCCCTCGGCCGAGAAGAAAACGAGAAGGGTACGGCTACGCGTAGGCTACTGAGTTTATCACCAATGTTGGCCAATATTAGAGTTGTGGTGGTGTAATGGTTACAGCGTTGGACTTGTTGTTGGGCGTTTGAAGCCACAATCGGAGGATTGGTGTTTCATGGCTTGGTCGCTGCACAGTGTTACAAGTTTTTCCATAGACACAATGGCTCCCTCTATACAGGTTTATGATAAGTACGGGGAAACCCTGGAATGGAATTGCATCCTACCTAGAGTAGTATTAGTAAATACCTTTAGCTGCTTGTGCGACGTGGCGCCCGCGGAGCACCATTGCTAAGCAAATTTGGTAACCTATCGATGCGAGAAATTTTGGTTGTGACGTCGCGTACGCGCGCCCGCCCTACAGACTCTGGGGGAGGGGGAGGGGAGTCTCAAGGCAACCTGACAGGGTGGAGACTGCCCTCTTTTCTTGGCGGGAAATCGCGCGGTGCTTTTGGGCAACCGGCGTGTTTCCTTGGCGGGAAATTGTATGACCACCGTCGCTTTTGAAAAAGAGGTTTTTTAGCTTAGCTTGTGTAGCAAAACGACTCAGTTCGACCGAAGTGAAGTTTAGAACTTGAGAAACAATATCAAAAAATCTATAAATGGAAAGAAAAAGTATAAAAGAATACTCAGTTGTCTTTTTGGTGGAAGGCGAAAAGTTCAAGTTACTAAATTTGCCTCTGAGGACTTCATCTTTGTTGTCGGTTCTGCTGCGAACTCGGTCGGCACAACGCTTGAGTTCGCAGCATTTCACAGTGGTCCTGATGTCAAATATAGCAGAAATAGTGCCTTCTGTTTTTCTCTGTCCACGACCATGGTTTTTGCGGCAGTCCGAACGCATTTTCCCAGGAAAAATACCAGTGACAGCATTCGTGGCCTAGTGGAATTATGCCAGCCTGCGATGCTGGCAAGCCAGGTTCGATACTCAGCGCGAACATGAATTCTTTTTTTAACTACTCGAATGAGAATATTTCCACAAATTAACAAGTACTAGCAAAAAAAAAAAAAAGAAAAAAGAAAAGTTGAGCTCCGCTTTTAGGCTTGGCTAAATCTGTATATTAAAAAAAGTCTAAAGTGGGGTTCTACTACTATATAAAAGTTAGGACTTACGTATAAGCAGCCATAAAAAGATATGTCTTCAGCTGCTTCTTAAAACGTGCTAATGGCTGTGTAAAAGAGCTGATGGCGTCAGGTAAAACGTTCCAAAGTCTAGGGGCACTTACAGAAAAGGCCAAGACAATTATGATTCGGAATTTATCCTTAATCGTGCTTCGAAATGATCTACATTTTGTACACGTTCTAAGCCTGGTTTGTAATGTTTTATGTCTTGAGAACTAGCTTTATTTCTGATTCTTTTCAATTCAGAATGTTACGTACTTTAAACTGGATGGACATTATGTCAACGCATCAGTGCTGTTTCGTGATTTGCTGTGTGGTAATGGCATGATTCATGTCATTGACAAGATAATGTGGCATGTTGGAGACTATCAAGAAACAAGCTCAGTAAGTAAAGTATTGCCAAGTAATGCTACAGCCTGGTTGATGCAGTTGATTGGTTATGTATTTGTTGACTTAACCCTTTGCCTCCTAAGAGTGCCTAAAATCAAAATTCAAGTCAAATATCAAATTTCTTTTGGTAAAATACTCAGAAATAAATAGTACCATGGGAAAGTACTGCTGAGGAGGTTTCATTTGAATGGTCCCACCATAGGATTTCATCCACAGACTCAAAAGTTGGATTCACCTTGTACAGCATAATAAACAGCACCACAGGAAAGTACTGCTCAGTAGCTTTCATTTGAATGGTCACACCATAGGATTTCATCCACAGACTCAAAAGCTAGAACCACCTTAAATGTCTCCATAACTGACTCTGGGAGTAAAAAGGTTAAATAACCTTTGTTAAGATGGGATACTCAGTATGTTGCAAGCATGGGACAAAGAGAAAATCTGACTCCCCGATGGGAATCGTTCCCATGACCTTCTGTACACTGGTCGGTCGCTCTAACCACCGAGCTACTGGGAGACTGGTGGCGAGCTTACTTGGTTCAAAGTAATACACCTATTGTATACTGCTAGGATCAGCAATGTGGAAAGTGCCCCATGGGATGATAAATAAAGAAAGGTGGTAAATTTTAAGCTCGGAGAAGAAATAACACCATTGCGTTTAGGTAGAGATGGGGTGCTTTCCGTTCGACCAAAAATTCCGGAATTTTCGAAATGAGAAAGAATGGTGTGGAAATTTCCTGGGAAAGTTTTCCGAAAATTTCGGAAACTGTTGAATTTCCGAAATGCGAACCAGTCAAAGGAAAATTCTTTTCTAGTAACACATCTCTGTTTCTTTATTAAGTGGCTTTCGAATACAAAGATCACCCTTGCAACAGGATTCACAGGGAATGAAATAATTTAGTATCTACTTAACCAGTGCATAGTGTTTTTCGCACGCTCTGATTGACTACTGGATTTCGCGCGCGAGTTTTTCCTCATTTTGGTAGAAAAAAAGGACTATTTTGTGCTCGCTATCCACTGGTTTGGGATATATATATATATATATATATATATATATCTACCTGGATTTTTGAAAAGGTGGCTCTTGAAGATTTGCCCATTTTGGCCGGAAACGACACCGAAACCGGGTTTTTTGGACTCCCATGAGCCTAGAAACCACACGGGAGAGAAAAGAGAAGGGAGGGGAGAGAGGGGAGAAGAAAAAAGGACTGCTGGCACTCATAATTTTTATATTGCCTACTTTGGAGATAGTTTCTGAACGACAAAAAAGTGCTCGCGACACACCGCTTGGACACCTCAACCGAGCAGTACCGTTTTCAAAAATCCGGGTATATATATATCTACCTGGATTTTTGAAAAGGTGGCTCCTGAAGATTTGCCCATTTTGACCGGAACGACACCGAAACTGGGTTTTTTGGACTCCCATGGGCCTAGAAACCACACGGGAGAGAAAAGAGAAGGGAGGGGAGAGAGGGGAGAAGAAAAAAGGACTGCTGGCACTCATAATGTTTATATTGCCTACTTTGGAGATAGTTTCTGAACGACAAAAAGGTGCTCGCGACACACCGCTCGGACACCTCAACCGAGCGGTACCGTTTTCAAAAATCCGGCTATATATATATATATATATATATATATATATATATATATATATATATATATACCCTTGTTACCCTAAGTAGAATTATTTGTTAAGGTTTTTTGTTTTCTCTTACAGAAATCGTCTCTTGAGGTTCTCTTTGGGCAGAAAAGGTTCTCAATGTTTTTGTCCCTTTTGGAGGTATGATAATTTCAATGTCACCTTTAATTTGCTCTTCATTAAACTATGGCAATAAAATGGTAATAAAGAAAATGACGAATGCATTTAAGTTAAAGATTCCCTTTATTTTTGCTCAAAGTTCTCAGAGTACGACAAACTTATAGATTTCACGAAGTTTATAATAAGCAATGCTATTTTTTGTCTTTGTATTGTTCCATAAAATATCCAATAGAAGGATTTTTATTTGAACGCCCCAACCACCACCCCACTATATAAATTCCACTTTAGCCTCATATTTTTTGGTAGCTTCTGAGACCCTTCCCTCCTCGGAATTTCCAGTGGCCTTCCATGGTGTGGTATTGGATGTTTTCTGGGACCGCACGTTTGTAGCTCATCTGTTATCTCAATTGTGTGTTCAGTCCTCAGGAATTGCCAGAGAGCTAAGTGCCCTGGGAGCCCAGTTTACCCTTTTGGCCCCAGTAAATTCAGCATTTGACAAGATTGACAACAGCACCATGAGATTCTTGTCAGACACTGACGAGGTATGGATGACAATTTTTTTTTGTAAGCAGATGGCGTAGGAAATACAGATGCAAATGCGCCCATCGCAAGAAGAAGGCAAGAATGTGAAGCAAATTGGCCTGTCAGCTGCACCAATGTTTTCTCGACATCTCTTCCAACCAACAGTATACGCTATTCCAAGTGGTTGCATGTCGAGATTTCTGACAATTGCTGCATAAGATTAGATCTTACAAAAGGTTTTTTCTTAAAGTATGTAGGGATTACAAATGGGGATGGCTAAAGGTGTTAAGAGATTATTCAATCCAGTCGAGTTTATGAGAAATGCAGATAGCAAACGTGGGCCAGTTGGCTTTTACAGTGAATGGCATACGTTTTTGTCTAAGCACACTGCAACTATTTTAAATTATTTTATCCCTTTAAGCCCTGACATGAAAATGCGTATTCTCCTAAGTGTTCTCCTTACATTTCTTATGGAACTAGTAAGGAGAATTTGACTAAATATCAAGACATCGTATCCTTGGTGCTCACTTCCTTTATTCTCAACACTCGAATGTTGAAAAAGCAGTGATAATGTAAAGAGAAAACTCATTTTCGTCACTGTTATTCTGGGCTTAAATGGTTAAGAGCAATGGCCAACATGTGTGTAAGTTACAGTTACGGTACTACAACTTATTACATCATAGAGTAACGGTACTACAACTTAATGCATTATAGAGTATAAGTTTCTTCTTTGGTTTCTTACAGGGAAGACGAAAAATGAAATCAATTTTGAGGAACCACATTATTACAGGAAAGGTACATTGAAAAAAAGCTAAACAAGAACATAAGATAGGCACGAAAAACTTTACATAGGACAACTACTCTATCTGTTATTCATGCACTTTAAGTAGTGCAGTGTTTCTTGAAACATTATGACTATGGAATATGTTTTTTCCCCTCAAACTGTTTATTTAAATAGTTTCAGATATTTCAGTTCTAATTTTTTTCTGCTCCCAGAAAAAATTTTGCGCGAACTTTTGCTTTCTCTAATTGAAAGTTTGTTTGCAGGGATTCGTTTCCGCGGCCGAACTTACGATCGTTTGTAGGAAAAACGCACCGAAAACGAACGTCTATATTAAACTCATTTTTCTATTGTATACACAGCTCATGCGTTTTGTTGCTTTCTCTCTCAGTTCTCTGTTTTAGATCTGATATACAGCGGTAAAATCGTATCTGTGGAGGGAGAATCGTTGATAGTGAAGCTGACTTCCACGGTAAGATACGAAGGTTGTGTCACTCAACTCTACTGAAAAATAATAGCCGTCCAATTTTAAACGGCCACTGTATCACCAAGATACCAAAATTTTACTTTTGTAATTTCCATGCTATATAGCAAAGTGACACCGAATATGCAAATACATTGAATGAAATGATTCTACAAAGTAAAGCGCAACGTGACATTGGGGATAACATGGAATCTTACAAGGATGAAAGTGGACTGCATTTCATCAAATCTGATTTTGTGATGGGCGGTCCAGAAATCAAAGAGATTGTGAAGGAGCATCTACCGGTAGTTTTTAGCCGGTATTTCCTATTTTCTTTGACGATTTTTCCTTGATATTTCAGGATAACAAAGTGCCTGGCCAAAAAATACAATATCGGTCCGACTTGAAACATTGCTCACAATTCTGTCAATTCTGCAAACATCTACAGCAGCAAACGTACCGGTTTTTGCTGACAAACTCACTATCCGAATGGCCATGCCATGGCCCTCGTACAGTGGAACTCCGACATAACGAACCCCTTTATAACGAAGATCCCGGTATAACGAACCATATTTGTCGTCCCATTAATAGTAAAATGTATGAAAAGAACCCCGATATAACCAACCCCCCGTTATGACTAGGGTTGTCCACTTTATGCTCAATTTTTCACACTATTATGCTAATTCTTTATGCTCAACAAATGTCACTATTATGCCCAAATAAAATCACTATTACGCTCCATTATAATTAACATAAAAATAAATAAAAGACCACAGAAGACAGGTTTATGTTGGTTACATTGAAGTATAAATGGAAACAGTCTGATGAAGCAGCTGGCAATTTTGTAGAACTGGAACTGCTGGAAGCCATGTTTAGCTAATTTGTAACCAGGCGTGGTCTTAAAATGTGGTACCTGGGCTGGTGTCTTGTGTGGGAATCCCATGGTTTTGGCAAAGTTTTTATAAAGCAGGAAGAGTCGAAGAAACTTTGCACTATTATTCCAGCATAATGCTCGCTGCTTTTGCCTCACTATTATGCTCAAAATTATGCCGGCATAATGTGGACAACCCTAGTCATAACGAACACATTTTGCCAATCCCTTGGCACATCGTTACATCGAGGTTGCACTGTATACAAGAAGTTCTTGTTTGTATTTTAACAGGGTCGCATTGTTTTGGATGAAGATGGTCATGTGATTGAGTCCAACATTTTGACCAGTGATGGAGTAATTCATGCTTCAGATAATCTTCTTATCCCTGATGACATTCAACCTTTGCTACCAAGATACTGCAATGGTAACACGTCGAGTAGGGTAAGTATGCGAACTAAAACGGATGTTCCGCAACGTTTCCAAAACTTCCACTTGCAAGGATTGAGAAACTAACACTATGTCAGCGCAGTATTGCTCATTAGCTAATGGTCAAATGGTGACACTTATCAACATTTATTTATCAACTGGCCAAAAAAAAAAAAAAGAAATGGTACAGTTGCACACGAACCAAGGAGGCCCACACGGCCGGATCTTATCCCGGTTTCTGTAGCATGAAGCAACTGAGAGTATTGTTACCCCCCCCCTGGATGGGATGCCAGTCCATCGCAGGGTTACCCCCAGCAGCATGTCGGCGGTACCCATTTATACACCTGCGTGGGGAAAGACAAATGCGGGGTAAAGTTTCTTGTCCAAGGAACAACGCGATGGCAGGGACTGGGCATCGAACCACCGACCTTCAGATCTGAAGTCCAACGCGCTAACCGCTACACCACCGCGCCCCATAAAAGAAGCCATACGTGAGGCTTACACTCAAGTCACCGAACTTTTATCAATTCACAGCTCTTCGAACGTAATGCTGTGGTTCCTGAAAAAAAGGATACAAATGTACACAAAATGGAAAACGCTCAGACTTTTTGTGTTTTTAATAAACCAGGTCCTGCTTATCAAACAACGAGTGTGTCTAGAAGAGCCACTCACTTTTAATTTTGTTTTCAAGGGCTATTGCCATAGTTGTATTTACTTTCCAGATGGGGGAGGGGAAGGTGTGGTGAGTATTAAACACTGTCCTCTTACACCTATCTGTTTAGATGTAGATCTTAAGATCAGTATTCTTACATGTATGCATCATAGGTTCCTTTGTATTTTCTTAACAGGGCATTTGCTATCGCTGTGCAGCCGTTCAAGCCATGCCAGGAATGGGATGTCCTAGAGGTTACTCACCATCTGTAAGTTCATAATTATTTAAACGACTTTGTTTGACTGGCGTGCTTGCTGCAACTAGGATGTCAATGACGTTTCTGGTAAAAAATGGGGAAAAGAAAACAAAAACATACCATTTCTCTTCTTCCATAGGAAAAAGGTTGTAAGTGCCCCAGAGTTACGAATCCTTGATTTTGTTCTTAGTGTAAAATCCCAAACAAGCAACTGCTGTCAAATAATTTCCCCAACTGGACAACACCCGGCTCAGTGCACAGTAAGCCTAAGGGCCTCCACAGACTAGACATTTAGTTGTCGACAACTAAATGTTATCGACAACTAAAAAACGCTGTGTTTGAGATTAGTTGTCGACAACTAAACGCTAAATTTTTAGTTGTCGACAACTAGGCAGTTTCCCTTTTCGAAAAGGGAAACTGCTAAGTTGTCGAAAGCTACGTTTTTGACCTTTTTACCCGCGTGTGGGAATGATTGGTTTAGCTGTCGACAACAACCGTAAGTGCGTGGTCACGTACTGCGCATGCGTAGTGAACGTTAGTTCCCAAGCTGTCGCTGGCCTGACTTAGTTGTCGACAACTAACACCCCAGTGTGTGGAATGCTTGCATCGGACAGAATTAATTGTTGACAACATTAAGTTGTTGACAACTAAGTGACTAGTCTGTGGAGGCCCTAACATAGAACAAAACTATACGTGCTAGACCTATAACAAACGATAATCTCCTGAACTATGAGACTTGTAAGACGTTTTGCCATATCAAGTAGAAACGTGCAACGGGTAAAACAAGGGCCATTGCCATGGCAAAAATGTCACAAATTTTGTCTTGAGGCGAAAAAAATGTGGGAATACATGTGCAACTAACAACTCCAGTGTGTGAAATGCTTCCATCGGACAGAATTAATTGTCGACAACACTAAGTTGTCGACAACTAATTGACTAGTCTGTGGAGGCCCTTACATGTAACAAAACTATACGTGCTGGACCAATAACAAACGATAATCTCCTGAACTATGAGACCTTGTTAGACGTTTTGCCATATCAAGTAGAAATGTGCAACGGGTAAAACAAGGGCCATTGCCATGGCAAAAAGGTCACAAATTTTGTCTTGAGGCGGGAAAAAATGTGGGAATACATGTGCAAAAGCTAGACGATTTTAGAGTATAATTCAAGGTTTTTACTAACATCATCAGTTACATCCCTCTCGCACCAAGCCCGTCAGGGGCACCCAACGAGAAAATTTTAGCAAAATACTTTAAAGATCACTTTCTGCTTTCTTAGATAATTGCAGAGCTTTTAAGGCATAATTTTGTAACCTAATACACATTGATCTGTCCGGCGTTTTTAGCTGAAAATGTAGGCTGCAGAAAATTTCAGGAAACAGAATTCTATCTGCCGAATTTCAGAGCAGCTGATGGCTCACCGAAAATGTTAGCTGACCTTATTTTGCACTCTTAACGACATATTTGTCCCCCCAAAATAAAAGGATCTAATAACTTCTCTTGTTACGAAAGTCCGAGGTCGTGTTTCTACAAAGAAATCTCTAGCTTTCACTGCAGTTAAATCCGAATATCTCAAGCGATTTAGGCCATCCGAACAGATATTTCCCGAAACGAACATGTCTTTCAAAAGTGAAACGACACCACTGTAATTAAACTGATCTTAATTTTTTCTACTTCGCTTCAGAACACGACAAGAAGATGTGTTTATCGCCTGTATTATCATTCATTTCCTGTTGGGACATACGTTGGTTGCAGAGCTTCATGCACAGCTGAGGTAATAAACATGTACACTGGTTTTAATAACATATTGGCGTCCAAAACTGAAGACAACAACAACAAGAGTGAAGATTACTAATTATTTGTTGGTCTGCCTTGAACTGTTCAAAGTCATGTCGGTCTGACTGGTAGCGTCTCAACGGTACTGGTCTGTCCTATACTGGGAAAGTATGGTGGTCGTCTAGTGGTTAATGATTTGGCTTTCGTTCGGACGATCGGAGCCTTGGTGGTTCAAGGGTGGTGTCTGCATCGTGTTTTTTTGTTTTCGTAACCCTTTAAGGCCTAACAATGACGAAAATGGAATTTCTCTTTACGTTATCACTACTTCAAACATTCAAGTGATGAGAATGAAGGAAGTGATCACCAAGAAAAATAAGTCAATAGACAAATTCTCCTTACTAGTTCCATAAGAAGTGTATGGAGAACAGTAAGGAGGTTATGTATTTTTTAAATCAGGGCTTAAATGGGTACCAGCAATCCGTAAGGGGGCCTCACAAAATACTGGAGGGTATAACCCCTGCAATGGACTGTCATCCCACCCAGGGGGGAGTAGTTATGCTCCTACTCGCTTTATGCTGGGTATCCTGTGATGAACTGGCATCCCACCCGGGGAAGTAGTAATACTCCTCGTCACTTTATTCTGGGTATCCTGTGATGGACTAGCATCCCACCCAGGGGCAGTAGTTATGCTCCTATTCGCTTTATACTACGGATACTGGATTAAGCTCTAGTGAAACCCTCACAGTTGCTGGAAGGTAACGGTTAAGTCTCATAAACACAACCCTTTCTCTCCTAAGAGCACCTAAAATCCAAATTCAAAGACAAATCTCAAATTTCATTTTGCAAAAAACTTAATTATGAACAGTACCACGTGAAAGAACTGCTGACAAGGTATCATTTGAGTGGTCACACCATAGGATTTCATCCACGGACTCGGAAGTTAGAATCATTTTAATGTCCCCATAACTGACTCTGGAAGTGAAAAGGTTAACCGTTACCTCGCGTTGGTTCAGCTCACAACTGTCTGCGTTGTAGTGTTCCACTTCATGTTGTTTTGGCTGTTGGGGTCTGAGTTGTACTGGTCTATCTTTCACCAGTCTGACTGATACCGGTTTGACTGGTACATATCTTGGTCAAACCCGTCTGACTTGTACTGTCTATCCAGGTCCGACTCATACTGGTCTGTCTTAAACCGAGGTCTTATGCTCTCATACCTTAGTCAGCTAACTAATCTGATACTGCTTTTGATTTGAACCCAAATTTGTACCGTGCAAAAATGACTTTGAAGTTGTGTTTCCTAGGTCATGAAAGGCCAAGTAACACGAGCAATACTTTCGTGCACCTTGTCGTGCTACAAATGTTGCGTTGCAAGTTGAGATTGTTTGTTGCGCGTATTACTTACTACCTCTGCGTTCAACAAATTTTCATGTTGCAAAAAGTAGAAACAATGTCTACTTTCTGCAACATGAAAATTTGCTACGCGGGGAAGTGGTATTACGCGCAACAAACAATCGCAACTTGCAATGCAACATTTGTTGCGCGAGAAGTTGCACGAAAATGTTGCCCGTCTTACTGGGCCTTAAAGGCCGAGCATTTGAATACGGGCAAGAGTTTTTGTGCAACTCTTCGTGCAACAATGCTGCTTTGCAAGTTGCGATTGTTTGTTATGCTTACAGTACCACCTCCGTGCTCAACAAGCAACGGAAAAAAAGCGACTTCTACCTCTGAAACATGCATGAAAATTTGTTGTGCAAGAAAGTGGTAATACGTGCTACAGACAATCTCAACTTGCAACGCAACATTGCACGGCAAGTTGCACGAAAATGTTTTTTGACGTAGCATAGAACAAAAGCTTTGATTTTATTTGATGCCCGTATTACTTGGTCTTAAGCAATGGAAGAATGACTGTGTTTTCTCTGTAACAGGTACCGGAATGTTGTCCAGGATATTATGGCGCTCCTTGTCATCTCTGCCCTGGACCATATGGTAATGCCTGTAATGGACATGGAAAGGTAATGTATCGGGTCCAAAATTGTTTTGTTCAACGTATATAGTTACGTTTGCATTGTTTAGTGGTGTCTGAGCCGTTTGCTGAAAAACCTTTTGTTGAAGACATGTTATGGAGCAGACAAAGAATCCAGATTTATCATTGAGACCTTGTACTATCGTGAAACAACAGACAAACAACATGTCTATTTTACATCAATGAATGCTGGGGATTAGATTGGACATCAGCTTTCAAGGGCGCCCCTGGCTACCACCGTTAGTCCATTTATACTCTCATCCACCCATCCCCCCTTGAAATGTGAGACGAAGGACAAGAAGCTTGTCTCTCTTTGTTGTCATGAGGTTTGCTAGGAATTTTGTTAACTGACTGTTGCACATTATACTCATCGCCTTGTTTTGTTTTGTTTTTGTTTTTTGTTGGTTAGTGTGTTGATAAAATCAGAGGAAATGGGACCTGCCTATGTCAATCGAACTTCAGAGGAACGGCTTGTGAGCTTTGTAAACAAGATAACAAGTTTGGACCATTTTGTAATCAGAGTAAGTTTTCCTCGATGTCCTGAAAATAATTATTCAACATCCCCAGACTACTTGCACAAGGTGGCGTATTATTCCTGGGCTTCAAATTTCTGATCGGCCGCTTTACACACAGACCTGCCCTGCTTGTTAGGGACGCTTGACCACTATTTAAACAATAGAGTTCTTCTGTCGAAGGCACTATCGTGTGATAGGTTGCCTAGGGAAATTTGATGTTCACAACAAATATTACGTTCGGGGGCTTATATGAAGTTTGAACATCAAATTTTCGAGGGAACCTATCACACATAGGGCCTGAGACAGAAGGACTCTATTGTTTTTATTGTGCAACGCTAAATTTTGAGCGAAAATTGACAAAAACGGGCACAATGCGCTGATAGGCGGCCTCTCAGGAGAGATACTATCGCGTCACGTGATGCGTCACGGTTTTTCACGTGATCATTTTCATCACTTGAATGTTTGAACAAGTGATAATGTAAAGAGAGAAATTTCGTTTTCGTCACTGTTAGGGATCAAAGAGTTAATGAGTGTCAAGTGTGACCCTCATTTTAACAAAGTTGAGTTTTGAATATATCCAGAATGTTATTTCTCCAAACTGTTATTTTTCGAGACTAACTTACCATTAACCTTTCAGCTTGTACTTGTTTACACGGGAAATGTGACAATGGCCCACAAGGCAATGGGACATGTGTACCTCGCTCCTGCTCGCGTGGTTTCCATGGTATCAACTGTGACCAACGAGATGTTCCATGCCTCGATGGATCGTTTAGCCGAAGGTGCCACGCGTTTGCTTCTTGTGTACGTCAAGGAAATGTTGACAGGTTTGTATTGAATGAAGATCTTCCTTTTATTTGGGTTGTACTGTAAAATCCTTACTTTAGGGTAGCGGGTATGAAGCAATGATGAACGCGCTCGGTTCCAAGCGTCCCTCAGTCACTCGATAGCGCATTAAGGCCAGGGGACGAGGCTGTGATGAGAACACTTGCTTCCCATTTATGTGGCCCCGGTTGAAATCTCAGATTCAGGGTCATAAATGGATTGAATTCGGCAGGTTTCATCCCTCCTTGAAAACCAGCATTTCCAGACCCTAATTCAATCTGTATTTGTAGTTCCAGTTCTAAAGATAAGTATTTCAGTGTTTTCGGATAGTGTTCTGCTAGAGAATAAAAAATACCCATAATTATTTTTAGGTTTAAAAAGGATACTTACAGGAATACCGTCTTTGTCCTTTCTGATGTCATGACCTGAAATACTATATAATAGGTACTGATGTCATTAAAATTATGCCGTTTGCTTATCAGCGCCAGCTACGTTTCACAGTTTTGGCCAATATTAAAAAAGGCGGCTTTATTATCACTGAGTTACCTCTCATACAGCTATTAGCTGAATTTATGATCCAGAAAATATGTCCGAAAAACAAACTTGTTTCTGGTGGACAATTGTGGGTGCCAAACTTCGGAAAGCACCTGAATTCTAACCTCAAATGTTCAACGACAAATGATGTCGTCTTTGATAGCAGGAGTCACCCGTAACTTGCAATTTTCCATTCTGATCTGTAGCTGTCAATGCGATGCTGGTTATGAAGGCTCTGGTATACAGTGCCGTGAAATCAACCCCTGTACCAAACCTAACCGAGGAGGCTGCCATCACGAGGCTATCTGCACCAAGACTGGTCCTGGTACCAATAATTGTACATGCGGTGATGGTTTCCGTGGTGATGGCATTGTGTGTGTTGCCATAGATCCATGTCAGGAGAAGGGTGCTGGGTATTGCCATAGCAATGCTAAGTGCCAGTACGTAGGCCCTGGGCAGGTCAGTATCTACGCAGATCATTTTGTGTTGTCATTTTTTAAAGTTTTCAATAACATTTCTCCTGATAAGCAAACAAATCAGCCAGCAACAATATAATGTCTAGAGAAAATAGATCAATTATGTCATTATGAAGGGAAAAAGATACACCCCAACGCTGACTCATTTGCAAATTCCTACATTTCAATACGTTCTTAAGAAGGAGCATGATAAAGTGGCATTGACGTTAACTGTTGGCTTTTTGTCATTAACCTCTCGTGTTAGAACAGGGCATTCCAAAATCCAGATCACTCACTGATCACTCACTGATCACTACAAAAATGTAGGGTTACATAGTCTGCACTGTTATGGTCTAGCATGTTAGGGGCAACAGTAGACTGATTGCGGCTGTCGTAGGGTCCGCAATATGCTGGTGTTTAAGCTCACCTCAAAAGCTATCCTCTTTATCCGTGTTTCACAACTTCACGACTCAAAACTGGGCTGGTTGGAGGAATCTTGCAGTCGTTTGCCGAACAGTCACCCAGTGGTAGAGAGATAGACAGATGATGATGATGATGATGATCACGATGATGATCACGATGATGATGATGACGACGATGATGGTGATGATGATGAGGATGATGATGATGATGATTATGATGACGACGACGATGATGGAATGGATGCTGTAAATTATAAATGCATTGCTATGGTCACTGCCATTTAAAAGTTTTACATTTTGCGATCTAATGTGTTTCCACAGAGTATTTGTGTGTGCAAGCCAGGATACACTGGAGATGGTTCATCATGTTTTGAAGTGAATCCTTGTTTGGTCAATCGTGGAGGCTGTTCTGCTGATGTAAGTAACATGTTGAGTGCTTCTTCATTTTCATAGGTGCACTACTAACTATGGAAATTAATGGGAGGTTTATCAGCTAAAAGTCACAAAAGCGTGAAAGTGTCATTTACGTTAACGAAAGCCAAAAAGTAGTGGTCTAGTTTTGTTCAAAAACACTGTACTATTAAATGCAGTGAAACAGTGTGAGACTATTAACACGTGTCTTTGGTCACGGATGGCAGGTTCGACATGGATTACAACTTGAAAACGTTTTTGCCAATTTTTTCAAGTTCATTAGTCGGTAAAGTATGATCGTCCAGGTGATTGTAGTCCTGAGAAGGACTGTTTGTGGTGACATTGACTGACGTTTCGACAACTGAACCTGAGCGGAAGTCATCATCAGAGTCAGTTGAATTGTGAATCTTCAGTAGATGTTGTAAGTCTCTGGCCAACCAGGGCAACGACCACTTGACTCTGATGATGACTTCCGCTTAGGTTGTCAAAACGTCAATCAATGTCACCTCAAACAGTCCTTCTCAGGACTACACTCACCCGGACGATCACAATTTAATGACTTGATATGACTCCTGGGTTCAAAACATTTACAGTGTTTTTCAAGTTCTGCGGTTGTTTTTTGGCAAAAATCACGAAAACCATATTAAGGTTTGCTCTCCTATCTGTTCTAGGAGCATTTTTATGTAAGGGAAGTTACTTAATCATATTGTTAGCACAGTTTTGACAAAACGTCAGCAAAATGCCCATGACATAGCCTCTCAACCAATTTGTTGTAGTTTGGGGAGATCAAATGCGTGTTTTGTTTGGTCTCGCACTATAAGGTTTTCAGCTCACGGCATGGTAGTGGAGACACAAAACTTGATATTGTGGTAAAATTGTCAAATACTGGAAGATTTCCTCAGACAAGAGCTTTACTCACTGTCTCTCTCCACCCAGGTGTGTAAGCAGGTACCGGCGGTATACTGCTGGGGGTGACCCTGCGATGGACTAGCATCCCATCTAGGCAGGAATAGTTTCATACCACAGATACCGGGAAAAGCCCCGGTCATGTGGGCGCCCTGTGGTTCGTGTGGAACTTCACTTGCTGTAACTCGAAGATGCTGTTATCCCATGTTATTTGCTGAATCCTTTTTTTTTTTTGCCCATTTTAGGCTCAGTGTGTTCGTTTTGGCCCAGGAAACCACAGCTGTCACTGTAACAGCGGCTTCATAGGAAATGGCTACGTTTGTTTGGGATCAGTTGCAACGGTACGTTGCTATGTTTTATTTGAATTTCTGTATGACAGTAGGTACACAATAGAATTAACGCACTATTTAACAAGATACCACTGGCACTAAAGTTTTGCGGAAGTTAAATTTTCCGAATGGGCGATTTTTTGTGTTTTGCGGGAACTTATTTTTGCGATTGAGAAAAACTGTTTTTTCTCGCTGGGAAGTTGCCTTCTATTTGGAATTATAACCTCGTTTTTTGAGCACAGATAACTGAATCGAATACAGGTGAACAACATGCAAACGTATAACACGTTAACCAGTTAATCAATGGAGTACCTTCAAACGATCCTTTTCTTTGAAGCCTTTAACAGCTGAATACTTGTAGTGTACCGACTGCAATTTCGTCGTTTTATTGATGAATGTTTTGTTTCTAACTTTTGTTTGTGAACGAATGAGACGGTTTACGTAAAGTGTAAAAGGTGATGTTTGTACATAATTTCGACTGTTGAGTAAATTTTTGCGGACAAAATTTTTGCGGGAATTTTTTTTCGCGGCAACTTTTTCTTTGCGGATAATGAAAAACCCGCAAAAATTAGAACCCGTAAACATTTAGTGCCACACGGTAACCAATTGTATCTGTTTTTATAGATTATTGGGAGGATGAATCCGCAGCTGGAAAATTTCATTAGGGTAAGATGAGCACAATTTATTATGTACGCATTCTTTATTGTACTTCTTCTTCCGGTCTAAGGAAAACGGAATACATGATATATCTCTTCCCAAAAGTGCACAATTTTACCAATTGTGAGTGAAATAGTAGTGATCCCAAATTGATGCAATTCTACTCGTTCCAAGTAAGGGCCTATTTACAAGGAGGTAGGGTAATTCTAGTGCTAAGGCTTACAAGTTTCTTCTTTTTTCACGCGTCGTGTTAGCAAGGCAGCTACGGTAACCCTAGCAGGCGGGACAACTTTTTCCCTTGTAATCGTTTCGGCTAGGGACAACTAGCCTACCCGGGACAACTTTTTGCTGGCTGCTTAAGTTAAAATCGAAACTTGATACAGACAAAAGTAGATAAATCTCGATTCAAAGTCCCTTGTTAATTTTAAACTAAATTACCTTCTCCTACAGGGAAGTATCGTATGGAATAACAGCGTATTTCGACGAAATGTTGTTTTAAATGTTTCTTGCAAAATGGCTGGTAACAGATCTTTTCCATTTTGGTCGCCTAATTGCCTTTGAGTCTTTTTAAAAAGGCTGATTTCATGTTGTTTACAGGTTTCGAAATTGAAAGAGAAACTTCTATAGGCTGACATTCAGGCTGATAACTTGATCTGTACAGACAGCTTTGGCGCCAAAATAACTTTCCGTTGTGAGTTTTATTTATCGAGTGAACTAAAACATGACTATCTTCTATTTCCATTCCAAAATAGTCCCAGAAAACGCGTTCTGAAGCCGTGTTAGCATTAAATGTCAATTAGGGTTGAATTATAATCGAATTCCAATTGGATAGAGCTCACACCAGGCAATAAGAGTCCAAAATCGTGACCAGATTGTAATTACTTTAAACAACCTCCGGGTATGAGTTTGCTGTGATTACGCTGATAAACTCAACAGCAACTGGCAACTGTTGGCTCAATAAAACCTAAGTTTGCCTTTGTTCAGAGAGAAAATTAGCTCTTCAAAAAAAGATAATGATAATAATTAAGCCTATTCACAAAAGAAAATACGCCAATATGAAGACGAAAAAGCAGAAATAGGAAGGGAAAGTTTCTCGCTCATTAGACAGGTGTCTCTTTTGCTAATACAAAGCCTCTGGGGAGTAGCCTGCGTGGGTGTACAAACCGCTATTGATACCAAAAAAATAAGAGATTTTGGGCCCACCAGACGAAAAAGTACAGGGACAGTATTTTTTGATGTTTAAGTTGCCATTCTGTCATACATATCATCTTTGCTTATAAATAGGGTTAAAATTTGACGTCGACGGAAGAGACAGACAAGTGTGGACAGAACCATAACAATTATAGTGTTACTAATTATCTCAATCGCGCTTGAAGTAATCGCAATTGATTGTAATTCAGTTTTAGTCAGACAAGGTATAAGGTACTTATTTTCACCGTCCTTTTTTGTTAAAACAGCAAGCAAACTTGTTGCACTACTTGTCGGATCCAAGCAGAAATCTAACACTGTTTGCACCATCAACCTTGGCGATATCACAGTTTCCTGACGCAGAAAAGAGATATTGGACAAACACTACAGAAAGACTGGAATATCTGATAAGGTTCGTCGTTGTCATTAGCACCGTAAGGTTATTTAAAATTAAATTAATTTTAATTTTCCCTTTATTATGATGGTTTTTAAATCCTGTGAAGTGTTTTTTTCTGTGAAATAAAATCTGCACTTGCTGTGGTAAATAGCCCCTCCTTCCTCTTCTATGGCCTGAGGTATTTCAAAGTCCATTTATTAGCAGCTGCTTCTGTTCACTTAGCTTAACAAATGTTCAAGGGGACTTCCCACTACTTCTACTAACAGTATTAAAACCCGCAATCCTATACTACTTCAGCATTCAAATACTCCTCTCCCATACTGCTACGGTCTTGAGCAACCCTCTTACGCTGTTGCAGTATTGAAACCCTACTCTCATACTACAGTAATGAACTCCCCTTCAAAAGTTCTAAAGTTTCGAAGCCCCCCCCCCCCCCCTCACCCCATCCTCGGAGACCCAGGGGCAGATAGTGGGGCGAGAGAAACTTGGAAAGGGCAAAAAATTTGCCCTTTCCGACTTTCCCTCGCCCCACTATCTAACCTTGGGTCTCCGAGGATGCCCCCTATAGTTCTACAGTATTGAAGCCCCCTCTTATAGTTCTACGGTATTAAAACCCCCTCCTATAGTTCTACGGTATTGAAACCCCCTCCTATAATTCTACAGTATTAAAGCCCCCTCCTATAGTTCTACAGTATTGAAGCCCCCTCCTATAGTTCTACGGTATTGAACCCCTCCTATAGTTCTACAGTATTGAAACCCCCTCCTATAGTTCTACGGTATGGAAACCCCCTACTATAATTCTACAGAATTAAAGCCCCCTCCTATATTTCTACACTATTGAAGCCCCCTCCTATAGTTGTACGGTATTGAACCCCCTCCTATAGTTCTACAGTATTGAAACCCCCTCCTATAATTCTACAGTATTGAAACCCCCTCTCGTTCTGCTCCGACATTAAAGCTCCTCCCTCTCTCATACTACTTTAGTATTGAGGTGCTTTTCATATACTACTACAGTATTGGTCCCCTCCCACAGTCAGTACTACAATATTGAAGTACTCCTTCCATCCTACCACAGTATTGAAATCCCCCCTCCCATAATTCTACGGTACTGAGGCCCCCCCATACTATGGCAGTATTAAATCCCCCTCCCATTCTACTACGTTATCAAATTGCCCCCTTACACTATTACAGTGATGACAGTGTCATATGTGCCCTCTTTTTCTCTTCGATTTTCGTGACGTGAAAATAATTTGACCCAGGGTGCAACTGAAGGCCCCTTGTCTTTCCCAAAGTACTTTAAGTTGTAAATCCTCCGGGCTGATCATTATTAAACTGTTTGATTAGGTATCACCTTGTGAATCAGTCATACAGTTTACAAGAGCTAAAGAGCAAGTCATCAATCACTACCTCTAATGGTCTGATGCTGAACATAACCACGCACGGACAAACGGTAATTAAATGTTGAAGACTTCAGTGAATGAATGGTGATCTTCAGATTGGACCACGAGTACGAGATTAACTACCAGTAAGACTGTCGAAATTGAAACTAGCTACTTTCCCAGAGCCATTTCTTCTCCGTCCGGCTGACCAGGGGAAAAGGAGGGTCTATAGGAAAAATAATGGGGTGGCAAATGATAATGATAAAGCGTGCGAAGTAGGTTTAAAAAGTTGCACTCGTAGGCCAATCTTAAGGTAATCAGTGAACGAATAAACGAACGAATGGCTTTATTTATAGTCCACTGCTAGACTGTTCCAACGTTTGACTCCATTGAATTGAAACGGTTTGTGTCAAACAGCAAGTCTTATGTGCCTCGAGAAGGTTAGCTGGCCGAACTAGGATGAACGTTCTCTTTTATAGCTAGGTTCATCCATATGGAATTTATGCCTATGCAAGGCTAGAATGTCGCATTTGTTAGTCTTCTCTGTGAGTCGTTCCCTGTTATCTTGCTTTACCATTTTCTTAGCTTCCATTGTAGACATTACTCCATCCTATGTGTGACTTAACCCTTTTACTAGCAAGAGTGCCTAACATCAAAATTCAAGACAAATCTCAAATTTCATTTTGTTACAAACTTAAATATAAATAGTACCTTGTGAAAGTGCTGCTGACGAGGTTTCATTTGAATGGTCACACCATAAGATTTCATCCACAGACTCAAAAGTTAGAATCAGTGTCTCCATAACTGACTCTGGGAGTGAAAGTGTTACGCTTTCTTTGTGTATACTCTTTTAAAAAGTTGGTGTGTTCGCTTAGTAAAGGCGAAAATGAACAATCAAAATTGTTAACTGTAGTTCAATATTCAACATTTCAGGTTCTCGTTGGTAAATCCGCTCAGATTGTTCAAGCAAATATAACAGCTGAAAATGGATTTGTACATATCATCAACCAAGTAAGAAATCATCGATCACCATGGCTTGCTTAAATTCAAACGTTTTGAATAAAATTTGCGAATACTTATGTGATTTTGTCTATTATTATATTTATATTTAAATTATATTTCTTTAGGTCCTTTTACCGCCTCGTTTGTCATCTGAAAGGCAGCTTCCATCAATATCTGAGTTTCTTAAAATCGCTTCAGAGTTTTCTGATTTCTACGACATCTTAAAGGTAATGGCACATCTTGGAGGTTATGTGTCCCTTCGCCAACAATACGTTTTACAAAATCGCTCAATCATGATTAGGTGCATGCATCTTCCGTGTAACACATAAATCAGTGTATGAGTGAAAATTGGAGCAAAGCGTTCTGTTGTTGTGAAAGATGAAATAATCAACAATGACAGGAGCGTGGGACAAAGAAAAAATCTGAGTCCCCGACAGGAATCGAACCCATGACCTCCCGAACACCGGGCGGGCGCTCTATCCACTGAGCTACGAGAACTCATGGAGAGCGAGGCCATTTTACTGAGTTCTTAGTGGACAGAGCGCCCGCCCGGTGTTCAGGAGGTCATGGGTTCGATTCCTGCCGGGAACTCAGATTTTTTTCTTTGTACCACGCTCGTGTCATTGTTGATTATTTCATCTTTCACATTTAATTTACCAAGCTGAAAATTCACCATCACTTTCATTTATCACGTTCTGTTGTTGTTCGTCAATTCTAGACTTTTCGCATTGAGCAGCCTTCAAAATGACTGTATGCATGTATTCATTAAAAAAGCATTTATGTTGTAACAGATATTTACTTCAAGAAATACGGTTATTTTTTATAACTGAGCTCTTAAAAATCCTGTCACTTACCTGAAGCCCCGAAAATGGATCCCCTAAAACAATCGCTAATTCCAAGTGACAATAAAATTTCCAGCTAAGGTTTGTGTAAGCTATACATGTATGGTATCTTGGTTCATTAACTTTGGCGTGACCTTCTTTAAATTCACCTGTGAGAGATAAAAACTCTCATTCCCAAGTCTGCCTCGTACTTAGGCGCTTCTGGGGTGTTTGGCACGACAACAAAGAACTAAGGGAAAGCTTCACTGAGAGCGCAAGGCGCCAAGGAAAGGCTTAACGGAAGAAGAACTTTCCATGATCCCTTGTGCCTCCTAAGATCCCGCATAGAAAGAGAAGTGTCTGGGTACGAGGACATGCGCAAGTATTTTGCACAGCCCAGGTATTGGAAAATCGAGTTACACTAAACCGGGATCTAAAGTTAGTGAAGGTTTCTCTTTCTCTAGTTCTTATGGGTTTCTGATAATTGAGTGATGATTATGAGTGACAGTTTAGGAGGGTCCACAATTAAAATTTATTACAACAACAAATTTACAGTTATAAGCTATAAAAGCCACAGTCCTGGGATAGCTTCGCCTTGCTTTGGGAAGCTGCTCCACAGTTTGTTTATAGATTCACAACTGTTTTACATTGTTCCTTGTAGAGACTTCAGCTGCTGTCATCACTAGATGCGTGTGAATCATGCACAGTGTTTGCTCCTACCAACACTGCACTCAAGAAACACGTGCTATTACAGAATAATAGCCTGGTAAGAAGGTGCAATTGAATTTTGTCTGAAAACTTTATATTGCATATTGTTTCCTTCAATTATTATTATTAAAAAAGAGTGCTTGAAATGCGAGGTGTTTGATGAACCCCAAAGCACGAGTTTTTTCATGACATTTCCATTGAACTTCATCATTTATTTACAAATGAAGACAAAGAACAATAACAGAAAAAGTCAAAAAACTATCAAATCGAGACTTACAAAAGAAGGTAAGCGATGTGAACTTGCAGATCCTGAGTTTCCTTTGTAATTAAAGGAACTGTTCATTTTTCTGATCTGACAAAATTATTTTCTCATTAAAGGAATCCCAAAATAATAGTTTCCTAAGGTAGAAAAACACCAAAGAAGTAATAATAAGCCAAAACTAAACAAGGATGGTTACGACTGAGGAAGATTAAGACGGATTACAAATGACAAACTTGAAAAAACTTGTCAATTTTTTCAAGATGCGTTATCCGTGACGTAGCTCCTTTAAAAAAAAGTAGAATTTGCGGAGTGAAAGGCTCATAAACTTAAGACTGTTACACGCAATATGGTTTCTGAATCTGAGTTTCGAAACCCTCCTTTATTAATGACATTATTCAGGAAGATTAATCTGTTTATTTTAAATGATTTAATCAATTAATTAATTAATTAATTTACTTATTATTATTTTTTATTATTACTACTATTATTTCTATTTTCCCTCTCTGTCTCTCTCGAAGATATTAGCTCAACAGAGCTACACTGATAATTCCAATGAAAATAAAATGTGTGTGTGTATATGTATGTGTATATGTATGCCCAAATGAGACGAATGATTCACGCCACTGATGGCGATTTCCACGTTAAGCCACAAACAATATTTTCGTTCCAGTCCACAATTGATTTTATGCTTCTTCAGACAACTGAACTTTTATCTGCCTTTAAGGAATGCTAGTTCTAATGTGATTTCTCTCCGCCATATAGAGAATGAACAGCGCTAAACATGTTGGCAAAATACGACAGTGGTGTCAGCTGATGTCAGGGTTTATGTCTGTCCTCTAATTGATAACGCAGTTAATAAGCACTCGAGAAATTGAGGGGTTTGGTGTGCCTTCAAGCAATTAATATTTGATACAGTTTCTCAAACAATGTTTCATTTGAGCTTTCACACAATTTTTTTTCCCAGAACGCGAAGACCTTGAAGTATCATGTTGTGAAACATTACCTCACGGAGGAAACAATTCGAAATGGAGAAGAATATTCTTCCTGGCTCGGAGACAATTATCTTGTAAAGGCCACTAAACCTGGTCCAGGAATGGTAAGCGAAACTTTTGTCGGTTGCAGCAACATCAACAACAACAACAACAACAGTGCCTTTATTTAAATAATAAAACGGTTAAAAACAGCACTTGCAAACCCGCAGGTAACATTGCTAGTAATCGAGGCGGGTCCAAGGAAAAAAAACATCAGAATAAAGGAGTGAATGCAAAACATCAATCTACAATCGCTAGAAGCAATGTAGGGTGTATTTTTGTGTCAGTTTAATTTATCTTACATAATGGTGTACGAGATAACGGCGTGGCTAAAAAAAGACACGCTGTTATTTAAATTTCAAAGCTCGTAATTTAATCTAAGAGACTCCAACGTAGTCATTTTCAGTCTGAAGGATTTCTAGATGCAATGTCTTTAATTCGAATTTAAAATGGGTTTTCTAAAGTACTTTTATAGAAAGTGACTATTCCAGAATTTGTTTGTTTGTTTGTTTTTATTGGTGTGTTTAAACATTAAACGAGAAATATGTGAAAACAACAACAACAAAGTTAATGGACGTTTTTGTACGCAACTCCTGAGGTATCTCTGTGCAATTTAACACCAAGTGCGGAAAATGCACAGAAGCCAAGTCATGATATCATAGGAGTTGCTATTGTTTTGTCTTCAACAGCTGAAAGTCAATGGAATTGATGTGGTGATCAAAGGACAGAGAGCTAGAAAAGCAATGGTGTTTGGAATAAATGGGGTTCTTGAACCGGTGAAGAGGAATTGTGATCAGATAAGAACAAATTATGTTCTGGTGAGTGACCCATAGTAAGATAATAATAATGCCGTCCGTTTAACAACATGCCCAAATATCGAACAAACAGTGCTAAACAGGTTGGCAGAAAATGGCGGCAATATTGTCAGCTGACGTCAGGGAAACGTTTCGGTCTCTTAGTTGGCCATACAATTAGCTGTAAGCAGTCGAGAAATCGAGGGCTTTCATATGCTTTCAAACAATTGACATTTGATGCAGCTTCTGAAACAGTATGATAAATAAACCTTATTTGGTGTTTTGGTCGATAATATTAACTTCTTACTAACTGAACGCGAGGGCCGTACTGGGGAATATTGGCCCGAGGTCGTGGCAGTACGGACCGAGCGCAGCGAGGTCCGTACAAAAGCGACCGAGGGCCAATATTCCCCAGTACGGCCCTCGCGTTCAGTTAGTAAGAAGTTAATATTATCGACCAAAACACCAAATAAGGTTTATTTATCAGTTTCGAATCAGTTTGGTGATCGTTGCTGTCGATTGGCAAAAACTTGCGTGGCTCTTGAATGAAAACTGCTCTTCTTCTATTATATGTGACAGTTTTTCGTCGTCCTCTACAACACAAGATAGTTTTATTTGAAAATACTTCTCCTTTATAGGCGGAAACAACTCGGGAAAAAGAAGAATAATGAAAAAGGCCGAGATAAAATCTCACAAACGTGCTTGTCAAACTGGAAATTGTCGCAGCGTGTTAGTCTGTAATGTGGACAAAGGAACACCCGCACTTAAAAAAGAAAACACTGGAAATTTTCTCCATCAAATACTGCAAGTTGTTTGCTTCAGTGGCTTAATTCATGGAGAACTTTGTGGATGCTGAGAGCAAATTTTCGTCGCACATAACAAAGTTGTTTTTAGCGCGAGCTACATGTACAGCAAGAGTGGACTTGTGAACAAGCCAAAATTATTTTCAAGGATGTCCACTACAACAGCAAAAATCTCGCTCAGGAATGAAGGTACACTGTTATTTCAATACATGTACGTGTAGCTTAAATTTGTTCTTGTGGAAAGCGGACTGAAGTGACGGCCAATATTAAACTAGACAAGAACGTGATCGTTTCCTTTCGATTTACAGTTGCCGATGAAAGCCGTTTGCTAGTTGTTTTGCAGTTTTCATTTTTTTTTCTTGTGAGAAACGTACTCTTTTGTTAATTGCTGAATTTTAAAAATTATTGTTTAAGTCTTGGCTGATTTACTTGGCTCCTTACAGCTTGCAGTCTATAGCCGTACAAAATAACAATAAACACACAAAGTCACTCAAGAACGTTCGTTGGCCATGCTTTTTGATTCACTGCTGGCGAGTCTTTTGCTTATATCAAAAAGTCGGTAAAGTTAATCGAAGAGCGCTTTTTCTAAACAGACGTGTTTACCTTGTTCATTTGTTTTGTACCAGCTCCAAACCTTTCCTTTTTTTATCTTCTTGCGTTTTCGCAGTTTGAATTTTGCAGGAGCGGGAGCGCGGAAAAAATATCCAAAAAGGACCGTTTCCATGGTAATGGTCCGTACTGTAAAATCCCGACCGACAACTAACCAATCAGAACACTCGATTTAGACTGGAGAGTTGCTTGCCATATAATAAGCGCGGATATTTTACGAGTTGCGTAAGTAAAATGTCCGCGTGTATTATCGACCAAAACACCGAATAAGAGGTTTATTATTCCACTGCATTTTGTTTTCGCTTCGTCCTCCTTCAACTGGTCAAACCTCAGGATTGTATAGTGTAATATTCTCTCACCCTTATACAGTAAATGACACAACGGTGGAATAATCAGTATAATTATTCAACTGTCCTTTTAACAGCATTACCAAATTTTCAAAGTTTCGAAATTTCCGCCAATTATCCAAATTTCGCGGAATTTTCCAATATCCAAATTTCGCTTCATTAATTTCCGTTGCTCTATTGTCCATTGCCATCAAACATACAACTGAATGAATCATAAGTTTCCTAACTGAACAAGTAGTTTGGGGGTAAAATAAGATTACAGGGATTACAGGGATGAATGTGGATTATAGTTTGTTAAATTTGTTTTCATGGTGGGGTATCCAGAAATCAAACTAGTGTTTCTGAGGGAACTTTGGGTTTTTGAGCCGTTATTTTGTCTCTCAAGTTTTGTATTTCCTAGCTTTCATCACTTTCGACTTTTTTTCGTCCTATTTCAAGATAACAAAGCAAGCTAACAGCACGTCCCTGGTCACAACAAATTGTTACATACTTTGTGGGACTTAATTTTGGAAATTAAAGACCGTGGAAAAAATGTGTTCGTAGAAATTAACGACGCCAAAACTAATACCCCGTTATGAAAGCGTAGCACGTCTACTAGAAGAATTTAGAAACATTCCTTTTACATAAAAATGAATTTCTAAGGTTTGAACCAATTCGACAGAGAAAATACATTGTGAATGCTCACCTGTGTACTATAACGCTGTGCTGTGTCGCAAGCGAACATATTTACCTGTTTTAAGTCAGTTTTTTGGTGTAGTTGTGTTTAATATCATTGCAAAATATGCCTATGAAAAACTACAATCTGCAGCGCCAAATCTGAGACTACCTGTTTGTTAATGCAGATCAGTATTTGGAAAAGTTTTACCAATTTATTGAAAATACAGTTCCCGCGAAATTTACTTTTGTAGTTAAGAAAATTTTTCTTAACTACAAAAGTAAATTTCGCGGGAACTTTATTTTCAATAATTTGACATCTCGTCTCAATAACTCTTGGTGTTTTTGTTTGTTTGTTTGTTTGTTTGTGTTTAGGGAGGCTGCAGCTCTTGTTTGTTTACTAGTCCACGGTGTCCTTCTGGTTGGACCAGAATCGTGAGTAGGATTTTTTCGTCTGTGTGCTGTCGCATGTACTCATATTTTACTAATATAAACTCACATTATAACTCGTATTCATTCTCTGTGAGACATAGACCACTGTAATCCTCCTATAAATTTAAAACGAACACCTGATCACCTATAAACCAGAGCACGGTTGTTTAAAAGCCGGTTAGCGCTAGACTGGGATTAAAAATTTAACCAAGGTTCCTGTTTGTCTTCTTTAAAGGAATTCTCACAGCAAATTCCAAGTGGCAGTTTGAAAGCAACTAAAGTCAAAATGTAGGGCAAAAAAGATTTACAGGAATCCGCATCGTTTGGTTATAAAAATTGAATTTTATTTAGTGGGAGTTTTAGTTTAGGTTGTAAGTCACTTTGTTAGCCTTGTATCTAGGGGTGTAGCCAGAGGGCAGTCCTAGGTTGCCCGTGAGCCCCCCCCCCCCCACCTCCCCCACCCTCCTCCCTCCTTGGGAATGTTAAAATAAATATAATGTTAAAGCAAACCAGCCATCTCGCGAAACACCAGTCATGCTATTAGGATTAGTAAGTTCAGTGATTGACTGCGGTACAAAATAGTAGGCTTTCAATGGCTATTTGTCCTAATGTGAATCTCTGGCGCCTACCATGGTTCCTCAAGTACCCCCCAATAAGAAAACCTGCCTACGCCTCTGCATCGTGTACAATGTTACTTTGTTACGTTTATTTTGTTTTGTTTTGTTCCATCATAGGGCGTTCGGTTTAATTCGTGCTGGTTTCTGTTCTTTTTTCGGGGTTGCCGGGCAATATGCAGAAGGAGAACGACAGTAAGTAATGCGCCGATCAATTCGAAACTTCAACATCCCCCCCCCGGGCATACCCCGGGCATTTGACTGTGCAACGTGCCCGGGGAGGGGGGAATTTGAACTTTACGTTGGAAGGGTGGGGAATTTGAACCGGATTTATCTCTTGTTCTGACGTTATACGCCCCTGAGTTTTTGGAGGGTTTAACGGATTTACAAGATAAAATTCGCCTTTGTTGGTGAATGACCCTTTCAAAAGGGTCTTTAAAAGAAGTTTAAGGGTGTCATTACGGCATATCTCTCTCTGAAAGGCGTGTAAAGTGTTTGATTGAAGACGAAATTTGTCTTGAGGAGAGGTAGTTCAGTAATAATTGGTGGGGCATTTGAACCGCTTTCTTGCCCCGAGGGGAGGGAATTTGAACAAGCCAATCTTCAAAAGTTCAAATGCCCGCGGGGTTGCCCGGGGGGTTGCCCGGGGGGGATGTTGAACTTTCGAATTGATCGGCGCATAAGCTTGAATATTGAAGAGACAGTCTCATGCTAGTGTATGCGACCACCTGTTCTAGCGGACGAGCGGCAAATCGGCGATGAACACTTTACCTCCTTGTTTTTTAAAACAGCTGAGTCACGTTGATTCTGCTTGGGATGGTTAAACCAGTGGTAAAATTAAGACAACACAGCTTTGCTTTGGTGCAATAAGCTCCTCTATCTCCATAATATGGTTTTAACCATATTTCCTAGATACAAGCGGGGATTTTGAAAAGTTAGCCTTAATGTTTTCAGGTTGCAATCCATCTGTATCCTCCGCCAAAAACACGTATTAATAGCCCGGGGGTGGGGGGGGGGCTGTTCTCAGGTATAGTAGTGACATGGTTTGCGAATGGGGCCAAATTTTTATCCCAAAAAATCCAGTTAGGCTAACACTGCACCCAAAAAAAGTCCAACAGCGCAGAACGTAATCCCCCCCAAAAGGGTTTTTTCTAATCCACATGATATATTAACCTTGTGCAATTGTTTGACATAAAATTGAGAATCCGGAGGTCCACTTATCTTTTTATCAACCGTAAAAAAACGACCTGCCAAAATCTTTCTACCCAAAATAAGTCCACCAGAAAATATCTCACCCAAAAAGGCCCAAATCTCTAATTTTAACCCGCAACCCGATCGCCCTAAACACTGAACTATTAGGAGACTCCTGATGAGATAAGTTATATACTTGGTTCATACGTAAATACGCCCTGCTAGAATCAGTTATGTTAAAATTAGTGATGATCAATCTTGTTTGCAGATCAAGAAATGCTGTCCTGGTTTCTGGGGGCTTGATTGTCAGTGTAAGTAAGAATCTTAAAAATTTGTCCCCTGTTTGTCACATTAGGTAAAACATGGGTAATGTTATTTTAAGGGCGATTTTCTGCGGTAGTATAAAGCATGATTTAATAAAAAAGAAGAAAAAAACAACATACTACAGGCAACAAGTATAAATTAAAGTTTTAATCTTCACTCATTTTAAATGCTCTTTATTTAATGTCTAATAAAATTCATATTGACTACTGCAATGAATAATTAAGTCTCACCATCTTTGCCTCGCTTAGCGAGCCAGCTCTTTCTCATGTAAACACTCGCAAAAGTTGAGTTGCCTCAGGTAGGCCGGTGATTCTATTCGAGACAACGTCTTTTTTTTGGCTTAACAGGCCTTTAGATTGTACGGCGAAGATTCTTAATCATCAACAAAACAAAGTAGAAACTCAAAGAGCGTTTTCAGGACTCGTGAAGACTTTTTTTGTTAGCGAGGAAATCTTATAGCCTCACAAACCGACAGCAGTTGGTAGCCTTGGTTACGCTTCATGGAGGAGTGGAGTCGCCGGATGTGAATCGCCCCTCGTATCGTTTATGACAAAATGACAGTGACAAGCCCTCTAGATTACTTTTGTCTCCGCTACAAGTGAACCGAAGTTAACTTGTCCATTCTTGTTTTAGTCCTCTCTAACTTGGGCTATTTTTGTTTCCTTGTTAGCTTGTCCCGGTAATCTGAGCAACCCTTGTTCCAACAATGGCAACTGTGATGATGGCAAATCTGGCAATGGCCACTGTCAATGTACCGCTAACTTCACTGGTACAGCGTGCGAGAGGTGCATTCCTGGGAAATATGGAACAAACTGCTCCAGTGGTAAGCTGTACTTGAAATCACTCCATGACCTACAGCGGTCAAAAGCAAACAGCCAGTGTCCCCTCCGCTTTACAGGGCTTTCACAACTCTGTCAATGCAAAACGTTTGCGAACTTGAAGTTCGTCCTTTTTTTCATATTTTGTCTCGTTGTTACTGAATGTCCTTCTTATGCTTCGTGGACTTCTCAACTGTAAATTAATTGCACTTTAAGAAAAAGAAACTAAATTTGGACTTTTCACGTTTGTTTTGATAAAAAAAACCTCTTGAGAGAGAACTCAAATTGGTTCGTACAGGGGGCTCACCGAAGCTCAAACTCTTACCCTTTAATACACTAATTTTCATCTAAATTGTACCCCGTTCATATGCTAAGAACAAAAGTTGTACCTGTTTATGCCTCAAAGATAAGCCAAAAACAGTACATTATCGGAAGCGTTTTGTCCCTCGAAGACTCCAAGCTTTCGTATGTTTGTGCATGGTGTTTTTAGCCAAAATTTTGCAACACTTCCTAGTACTAAGACTTAGCTATCCCGTCCAGTTTAAGGCGTATTTCGGCGAACCTGTAAACCACTGAAACCACAGTTCTCCACACCCTTTTGTATACTGCAAGCGCCAATAAAAAGGCACCCGTTTGGGGGAGCGGAGCCCCGCCTTTAAGCCCACGATAGGGAGTACACTGCCTTCCCCCCCCCCCCCTGAGAAAGGGAAAAACGGAAAGGTGAGAACTGTTCTTGAGAGCTCAATTCTAGAGTTTAGGAAGCAAAATTATGAACAGCGGATGTCGTGTTAAGCGGACCATCCGTCAGATAAGGAAAATAGGGTCGGTTGGGTAACTATATTTACAAAAATAGAAATAAAACGTTCTCTGGTTAAAAAAATTTTTAAACCACAGAACGTTTATTTCTATTTTTATCATGAATCCTAGTCACGGATCTTCGATTTTCTAACTATATTTACATCAATTTTATTTATTTTCTTTAATATTATTTTTTGGGGGGACTAGAGAGCATATAATGCACAATGTTTAAAGTTTTTTCCTTTATTTCCTTCAGAGTGTAAGTGTATCAATGGATCTTGTAACGAGGGAATCAATGGAGACGGCACATGTCTTTGCCATCATGGATGGAAAGGACGGATATGTAATGTCTGTAAGTTGTACGCTGTAATTCCCACCGTTTTGAGTCAAATGCGTGAATTTTTGGTCCCTTTCGAAGATTTCCGAAGATGAACTGATCAATACCGAGGATTGCCAACAAGAAAATTTCCGAAGATATTTTCAAATATAGCTCGAAAATCAGTTCCGTTTTCGATTCGTGTTGGGAACTCCAAACATGACCAGCGTGAACATTTTTTTCTCTTGAACTGAATCGATTTCACATATTGCGGCAAAGGGGGTCAGTGCCTGTCAGCCCAGAATTATGCCCCCGGCACTGACTCGTCCCCAGTCGTCTTCATGTTGCGCGACGCGCGCGGCACCTCGCGCTTTAGACGTGAGATCGATGTTTGATATCCATAAGCAAGTAAATAGCGCGTAATGCGTGAAACGTCCTAAAACTTTCCCTTTTCTTTTTTCAAGTAAAGTCTGTCTATATTTTTATTGAAATTCTCTTTTTGATCAGTATTATGCAATTACTATCCACTACCATTAACTTTAAATGCTATTTTTCTTTTTTAGCGGCCAATTATGCCAATTGTCTTCCAACTATCTGCAGTCGTCATGCGACGTAAGTATATTGTTACGCAGGTTTATCAATTTTTAAGACGTATTTTGCGGGTTTAAATTGTTAACAAGTACGTAAACACGGTAAAGCCTTGGCTATACTGAAAACCGTACGTTTTGGACTCGCCATTTGCATGCATGATTGAAAGCAATAAATGGTTTTGACTTGACGAGAGAACATTTTCTTGTTTCTGTGATCAAACAAATTTTCCTAGTTTAAAGATTAAGGACAGTTTGCCTAAGCACAGTCCAAGTGAGACCTGGCATAAGGCTAAATCAAAGTTAATAGTCGGTCTCCAATAGCAACGTCTAAGCGGGTCAAAATTGATCCACAGACTACAAAGGCTAAAATATATGCTTAGCGCGCTTACCTAGAATTGAAAACAGGCCTTTTTAACCCTGTTTCTTAACTCCATTTCCAATCTTAGGATTGGAACTGGGGTTCTTAAACTACATGTACAAAATGGTTTGTTGGAGTGATGTCTCTCGATGTTTGGTGTTTCGACACCAAAAGTATTTAACTTTTTTTTTTTCAGATGCCGTGGTCCAAGTGGCAGTGGAAGGTGCGAGTGTGATGCTGGTTACACTGGCAACGGAACGCACTGTGCAGGTTATTTGTTATAGTGTGAACCCGACTGCATCCTCTGCAATTCGACCTTCAATCTCGTGTATTTTGATATTCGAACTTTAACAGTTATAAAGAGAGATTCCTAGACGTTTGTTGTCTAGGTCTCTGCAGATATTGTCGAATATGCATTCTGATTATTACTCAAGAGTTTCCATTTTTCTTATCCAACGATTTTGTGTTGGCCAGCCTGCCATAGAGTACTTGTATAGGGGACCACCATCGCTTAACGACAACAGTCTTGCTAAAATTAAAAGGTCAAATTTCAGTCGAAATTGGACATCATTGTTTCCTGTTCATAGTTAGTACCGTTCGAGATATAGTTTAAGATAATTTAGGCAATGAGAAGTCACACTTTATTTAAGACAACATGGGATTGTGGACATATGAGTTCAAGGCAGGCAATATTAAACGACTGAAAAATTTTAAGATGGTGCGAGGAATTCGAGATAACCAAAAATTCGAGATTTAGGTTGAGCGACATATAAACTTAACCGTTCAATAATTAATTGTCGTTTCGTTTTTTTAGTGATCAACAATTGCGCTGTTAACAATGGTGGTTGCCATCAAAACGCCTCTTGTTCAATTGACTTGAGTCAGCCAAGCCTCAGATCTTGTAAGTGCCAAGATGGCTTCACCGGAGATGGATTAATTTGCCTCGGTTAGTACAACAAACTCAGACTTTGTTTTCTGCATTTTTTTTACCACACTCCACAAACAACGTTATTGTCACTGAATGTGGCCCTTGAATGTGGTCAAAGTTCGTGCGTCTTTAACGTTTAAAAGTTGGAACACCACCAACGAGGAAATAAAACTTGGTTGTATTCAAAGTGAGGTCGGATCAACGAGATCTTCTTGGCTACAAAATGACGTTTGAGCTTTTTTTCGGCCAAAGAAATGGCTATAATCATGGACTATTCTTAAGATAGGGTGAGGTCCACTGCAATGTATTTACAAATGACGTCATCAAACGTTGACTTTAACTCTAACGAAGTTGCGTATATGCGCCTGTGATGCACAGAAAAAAGCGTTGAATGTTTTTTCATGCACATCAAAGGTGTGGTATACTTGGTAAAGTGCTGTAACAGGTGTGAAGCCTTTGATGCGAATCCAGACAAATAACAGATAACCGGTGTACGGTAGCTCATGGGTTGGATTCCCGTCGGGGACTCAGATTTTTTGTCCCACATTTGCGACATTCTGAATATTTCACCTATCTTAAAAATTCTGTCAGATTTGGTCAGATACAATTTAGAACGTGAAGAAACTAACGAAAAAGAATGGACCAGAATGATGTAGTCTAATGACTGATTCTTTTTCTTCAATAGAAATAGATCCCTGTCAAACTAATAATGGCGGTTGCCATAGCAATGCAACGTGCGCCAGCACAGGACCTGGAAAGGTAAGGCACTTTCCTTGCTCCAAATTCTGCGCAATATCTTAAACCTGGTTTAAATGACAATGCAATGAAAACAGATACAGGAACTTGCAGACGGAGTTGCCTAGGGCAAGTTAAACTGAGCCCCAAGCTTTCGTCACAGTCTGCATGCAGGCCATGCAAAAGTAAACAGCGCATGCGCAATGCATGTATAAGTGAAGGCGTTTTCGGAGTGTTCATGACCTTATCCTTTATCCTCTTAGCTACAATTTCGGACAAAACTGTTCAGATGCTTTTGACTGAGTGACAGCTGTCACCATAAAAATCTTACATCAACAATTCTTCCCCCTCTGTCCCTTATCAACTGTTGTTTGCTTCCCGTAAAGAAATGTGATGAATTGCGACATCTTTAACACTACGTGAGAGAAGGGGTATTTATGTGATCTCGTCTGTGTTTTTGTTTGGGGAAATGAGTAAATACCCACGTGTTTTGCGCTTACCTCAACCAAGTTTGAGGGAGATTGTAGTTGCCATTGCTTCTCGGAGGTAATTCATGCTATCATCCAAACATCCGCACAGCAAAACTCACACGCTGACAATAAGATTTGAGTTTCCATCATTGCCTTAAAATACTAAGAACAATTTGCGTGGTCTTTCGGTTGTTGTGAACGGTAAAATATCTTTCCTCTACTTCAGTGAAGTTAAAAGATGCCTCAAGTCAGTGCAAAATCGTCAAAATTACCTGGCCTTTACAATTAGTATCTTCCTTAAGAGAAACATGGCTAAAATAGTGACCAAGTATTCTCACTTAACACTCAGAAGGCATCGTTTGTTTGGGATTAACGTTAAATAACGTAGAACTTCAGACGCATGCGCAGCCTATTCCCCTTGTGATTTGATTGGCAGCCTACTTGCATGGAAATTTGACCTTGATCAAAGTGAAGTGAAGTTATCCCAAAACGTACAAACAACCCCAAAACGCACAAACAACCTGGTGTTAATGATCGGTATCTTACCGTAAGAAAAAAACGTCTAGCCGTATGAAACTGACTGTCCCTTTACAAGGTGTGTCTGAAAATAAAACTTCAAAATTCAGTATTCTTTTGTTTTCCAGAGGAACTGTTTTTGCAAGCAGGATTTTTCAGGGGATGGTGTGAAATCTTGTGTTGCTATAAATCCTTGTGACTTGGTAAGTGAATGATACCCAGTCGTATAAATTACAAAGTAACATGTTCGGCATTTGTCGGGTTGTATGCTTTTTGAGGTGCGGCAAGGCACTATACTATCGTGCATCCGAAGTTACATTTGTCACACGATGGCTTATTCGGCAAAGCATCTTTGTCTGATCCCCGGAAGACTTGTCCTCACGCTGTTCTCGATAGAACTAGTAGAGCTAATCTGAAGGATATCTCTACTGTTGATACGAAACTATGATTCATTGAGGTTAAGCTTAAAAAAATTATTTTGATTTGACAAACACTATTCACACTGACGGAGGCTTTCATAAGTACTTTGGAATTCTTCCTTGAGTGTTTGCAGCAGGTCGTGTAAGCATAAAGCACTAATTTTCTATTTCTTATATAAAATAAAACCAAACAAATGTTCTTTGACGTTATACTTGTTACACCGGTGTTCTCAGACACTGATCTTAAAAGGCTAGCAGCCATTCAGGGCATGCGCTGTATTAACAAAATTCCCAATAGGTTTTACCATGCAGGGCAAATTTAAGTTTGTCTTTTTCTGGTAAAATGTGTTGTGAGCTTCATCATTCAATGTTGTTTGTCTCTTCATTCGCTGTTGTCGTCAGGATAATGGAGGCTGTAGCGACAGAGCTGAGTGCAGACACGTGGGACCACATCAGCGAAAATGCGTCTGTAGAAGGAACTACGTCGGTGATGGGTTCACATGTATTGGCGACGTAACAGAGGTAAACGGCTTTGACAGTTTTATAAGTGAATCAGCTTGGATTACCAATATTGTTAGTTAACGTGATTCCATCGAAGTAAAAATCGATGTACGGCTCTTTTCAAACTGCTCCAGATTATTCACTGCCATAAGTGATTTCCTAATTTGTAAAAAGGGTAGGTCACAATGCCCGTGGAAGAGGTACAATGGACTCAAGTTTGATCAGTTCATGCTACGTTTGCAGGAAAATCCGCGCTCTAATCACGCGAGAAACTATGAGCAGAAAGGGCGTGCAATGCAATTCGTGGAATCGCCTAAACAGTCAAAGGAAATACAACTTCGTGGCCTTAAGCGATTCCAGATGAAATTGGAAAATACAAACCAGCGACAAACCGTCGACAAACCGTCAGACCAAGGATGAGAACCATCAACATACTCAGTCCATATAAGATGCCGAGATCTGTATTGATCAGTATTGAAACCGCCACTGCGCCATCCATGGCACCCTACAGAGATGACCTCCTCATCCACCTGGGAATTATGTTAGAAAAATGATTAGTGACTTAAGATTTGATTATTGTATTAATGGTTCTAAGTGCTTTTATTTGCGTTTTAGGCTCTAAGGCTTGATCCACAATTGTCTGAGATGGCCAGCCTAATCAAAGTAAGTAACAAAGAAAGTTGACTTCATATTATTCTAGCTTTAGGATGGGTATTTTGGGCATGTTGTACTTACGGTAATGTAATGAGGTTGTAGCATTATACGCCATAACAATAGTGTAACAATATATTGGATTCTCAATTTCTTTCTCATTTCGTTTATGGTTCAGGCTGGGCCCAGTTGTTCAAAGTAGGGTTAAGCTAACCGAGAATTAGCGTCAATTTTTAATTCCGTTTTATTGCCAAACGATACGGATTCCCGTAAATATTTTTTGTCCTACATTTTGACCTTGGTTGCTTTGAAAAAACCACTTGGAATTTGCTTGAAAACTCTTTTGAAATAAGAGAAACAGGGACCTTGATTAAATTTTAATCCTAGGTTAGTGTTAACCGGCTTTCGAGCGACCGGGCCCAGAAGCTTAGGGAATTTATGACAAAAATGCTTATAACTTGTGGGAAAAAGACGTAACTAAAGGACACTAAAACGAGTAGTGATCTTCAAGATTGATTTATAATTATTTTATACTTAATGAGTTTTTTTTCCTGTTTTCAGAAACATGGACTGGATAAGCTCTTGGGTTCACACGGCTACTTTAACCTTTTGGCTCCAGTGAATGCTGCTCTAACAAGATCGCAATCAGGGACTCGGAAGGTAACTCATCACACAGATGTATAAATGTTATAAGACTGTAAGCAAGGCTGACAACTGCGTAGAAAACGTAACACGACAGAGACCAAACTGAAAGTTTAAATGTAACTGTGGTCTCTATCATGTCACTGTCGTGTTACGTTTTCTACGCAGTTATCAGCCTTGCTTGTAGTCTTGTATGTTTATCTTTAGCTGGTCAGATCTTTACAGATCCTGTGTATTCCAGCAGCATTTTCGTTCACGGTCCATTCTTTCTCATTCGTATAAATGGTACCGGAAAGTCATGGGAACACCTGACAAAATGCTAGGAAAGCGATAAGGATGACCATGCTAGAGAAGAAGCTAGAAACAGGTTATGTTTACACTGGGCCGTTTTACCACTGTAAAGGAGCCTTTGGCGTGGTAAAAAAGAAAATTGTGAGTGTAGCCGCTCTTTGCCAAGGTAAATTTACCAGGGTAACGTGAATGAGTCAAAAAGATCAAAGAAGTTTCTATCACAATTACTGAGTTTTTTACTGCCAAGCTAATCAGAAGCCGTGTTAATAAGCACCAGGGGCCTTTTCAATAAGTGCCGATGAAAAAAATCGTGCTGATGCAATTTGTGAGATTTTATTTGTCGGTGTAATAACCTTTCTATCCGTGACGTCATCACCTTTTGCGTCCCTAAAAGCATAAGATTGTTACTTCTTAGAATGAAAGTGATGTAAACTGCGGAAATACAAATGAAATGAAGATGTGACCATCGCAGTTTTAATCACAATTTAAGCAATTGCGAATTAAGCCGAAAAAAAATTTTTTCGGGGCTTCAACGGGATTCGAACCCTTAATTCGCAATTGCTTAAATTGCGATTACAACTGCGATGGTCACATCTTCATTTCATTGCTAATTCCAATAGCCAAATGTTCGGTAAAGAACAAAGATAATTATTAGTTAGTTTTGTGGACGTAATATTACAGAATGTGGCGATCAGTACGGTTGATTGAATTCGCATTTTACCACGCACGGTTAAGTTACTTTTTTAAATGAATTACCCTTCTTTTGTTTGTCTACGTAGCGCCGAAGTGTGAACTTGCCAATAAGCCAGGAGGAAGCGTTGCTGAAGTATCACATCATTGGGTGTGCAAGAATGTCCTTCCAGGGCGAATCTGCAAATTTTACTACTCTGCTTGGACCATATTTAACAGTGAAAACAGAGGTATCACTTCCATCAATAAACGAAAATCGAATTTTAGATTGCGCAAAATAACTGCTACTGGACTTCACTTTTTTACGAAAGGACATCAGAGCCGCGCAACGGGCAAATGCAAAACTTCAACACCACTTTCCCCACTTCCGGTTTCCAGTTCCTAGTGATTTAGGCGTTTCGGTGGCTCAGGTTTCTAAGGAAACATTGCAAAGTTTAAAAACAACACGTCAAACCGAAATTCAAACCCCCCAATCTGGTGGCTACCAGCTACTACACGTGCATGGATATTCGACTTAAAAAGCTCAGGTTTTCAGAAATGGCCTTTAGTTTTGCGTTTATAGTGTAGAGTATTCAACATTACTCAGATTTCTCTTCAATTTGTTTTTAAAAGACAATTCATGATATAATTTAGCGTTTGACCGCTGTATGTAGTCATGATGCGTCCCAGCGGAGCATCTAATTTTTTGTATTTAATTATAGTTCGTCATTGCCTTGTAGTTCACATGATTGTTTCTTATTATATTTCAGGGTAACGTGACATCATTTTCTGATACTTATGGAAATATTTCTAGAATAGTTGGTGTGTACGAGGCATCAAATGGCATTATAATAAAGCTGGATAGTGTACTTAGTCCACCCCCTTCCGCAGTGAGTAACCCAAAGGTATGTGTCTAGGTGGCTTTAAGTTAATTATCTTAACAATGGTAAACGCTCAGCGTGCTCTGTTTAAGTATGGATATATGCGGGAGGTTTGCTTAGCACGGGGGAAGTGTAAGAGTCTAGCTTCTTGAGTGCTTAACAAATTTTCCAAGCGCATTCCCACCTCAATATTGCACAGCTGTGGTGTTTACCAATTTCAGGCGGATTATTTGGGCTGCTTAATTATGTGCTTATTATGTGCTTTGCTTTTCACCGACAGGGCTCTTATATTGATATGGCTAACAAGCTTGGATACAAAGAGTTTGCAAAGCTCGTTGAGGTAAGTAGTTTTCTTAGGAGAACGTAATAATGACTCTCCGACTCTGGTGACGAACTGATATATTTTATTACCCCGCCGTCAGGACGGGGTCTAGTAATACCCCTTTTTTTTTCATTATTTTTCATTATTTTTTTGGTGGTCTCTTGGCCCAGACCTCCAGTTTTCCGCTCTGCCAAACAAATACTCGCCGTGTCTTCTCCTACACAGGTTAGGGCTCGTATCTCGAGTGGCCGTAATATATTTTGCACCCTAGGGGAGGGACAACAACGCGGGGTTAGGAGTAATGGGCTCCTGGCGGGGTTAATGCCACTGGGGCTTTTCTTGTTATTTTTGTAGTCTGGCTCTTTGGCAAAATTAACACCGTGTACTTATTCTTTCAACAGTTGGCGGGGTTGAAAAACAGACTGGATATTCAGATTAACCGGCCCTTGTTAATGTTTTGGCCGACTGATAATGCCGTGAGGAGTTTGCCATCGAATATCATGAATAAGCTTACGAACGCTGCACATGTGTTGGATCTGATCCATTTTGTACAATACCATGTTGTAAGACACGTTCAGGTAAGCATTAACTCCTGTGAGGTCAGACGACCATAGTTTTCATTTAAAAGGTCAGAGCTTAAGATTTTATCCACAGACTCCAAAGTTGGAACCACATTGTAGAACATAATAAACGGTACCCAAAGAAAGTAATTGAAGACTTCTACCAGTCCCATTCTGGATAGTTAAGAGCCCGAGCCATCAACAGCACGGTGAGACTGGAGCAGGGAGAAAAAAACGAGGGAGGGGGAGAGGGGGGAGGTTTTGGCTTTTTCGCACGCCCTCTCCACATCCAGAAAGGAACTTCTAGCAGTGTAGAAAGTACTGCTCAGTAGCTTTCATTTGAATAGTCACACTTTAGGATTTCATCCACAGACTAAAAAGTCAGAACCACCTTGTACAGCATAACAAACAGCACCACAGGAAAGTACTGCTCAGTAGCTTTCGTTTGAACGATCAGTATTTAGGATTTCAGCCACAGACCCTGTCTAGCGTAATAACAGTACTACAGGAAAGTACTGTTTAAAAGCTTTCAATAATAATTGATGGTTTCATCCACAACGTAACAGTTAATGATAGCAGTTAACCTCAGATTTCGGGTTTTAATTGGATTTTTCATTTCAGCCTGATTTCAGCACCCAGTCCTTCTTGAAAAGTGGGGTTGGCTTACAATTACAGACGTTAGGAAGATCAAGTTTATTTGTGTCATGTAAAGGAGGAAAGGTTGGTAACAAAACAAAGTATTTTTATAGTACTACAAGTTATTGTTAAAGCTAAATCGAGGGTTCTGATTGGCTACCACTTGGTCGGAATTTTTTTAAGGAACCATTGTCATGGTAACGGGCTGTTTTTATCTCTCTAACTTATAAGACTCTCTTTGTTTATGGCGGCGGTTTATGATCTCATTATCAACATAAGTGTATCGGCGCTCAAACGTTGTGTGGCAAATGCAAGCTTTTAGATTTGAGAAATTGATGGGAACTGTGCCATTTAGTTACTGTAGGAAATACGAGAATGCTTTAGATTTTGAAAGATTTTTTAGTTCTATAACATTACATTACCGGGCGTTTGAATTGTTTACAAAGGTCTCTACGGCCATCCAATTGTCTGTAAATGTCGCAGCTTATGATTGCACTGTCTTGAGCTAGTTTCGAATTTTTTTATGCTGTTATATCAGCAAAGATCCCCCTATGGAAGACTAATCACTCACCTCATCTTCAGTTCTTCCTTTTAGGGGTCTTCGGATCCTTTCGTAATCTTCGGCAATCTTGAGGAATGCTGTAAAAGTTATCCCCAGAAACGTATGAAAATTGAGCGGAAATGTTTAAGCGGATTATCGATACATGTTGCCAGTCCCTCCTACGAACGGAAAAGGGTAATAAGTGGGTGTAAACGGTTTCTGATTTTCTATCTGTTTATCCACAAGGGTGACCTTTATGTAAATGGTGAGAGCAAACTGGTTGAACGAGACTTGGCGTTTGATGGTGGCGTGGCATTTGGTGTTGATAAAGCTCTTGTTCCGCTTGGATTTGGTGGCACTTGCGATGAAATTAAGGAAACACAAATTACGGTAATTTTATTCTAGTTTTTATCATCATCATCATCATCATCATCATCGTTATCATCATCATCATCATCGTCATCATCATCATCGTCATCATCATCATCATCATCGTCATTATCATTATCATCTTCGTCGTCTTCTTCTTCTTCATTGTCATCACCATGCATCTTCATCATCGTCGTCATCTTCGTAATTGTCGTCGTCGTGGACGTCGTCTAATTTTCATCATCATCATCATTACCATCATCATCTTCGTCTTCTTCTTCTTCATTGTCATCACCATGCATCATCATCATCGTCATCCTCAAACAAACCTGTTTTCTATTGTTAATTCAAATAGTAGTTTTATTATTAATACTATTTTATTTATTTATTTATTTATTTATTTATTTATTTATTTATTTATTTATTTATTCTTTTTCTTCGTCTTTTCTTTCTCGGAGAAATTAGCTATGCAGCTACCCTTATAAATCCGAGGTGAAATAAAGGTGATGTTATGTTATATGGCTGTGATTAAGAATGCAACACATCGTGTTAGTTTGGTCCAGTTTGAAAATCTTTTTTCCCTTTCACCAAAGGGAAAACTGATCCTAGTGGTCTTTGATGTTCAATCAGGTAAACATTTATTGAAATACTTTTCCTTCTTAGGGTCGATGTGGCAATTGCTTTGTTCCTGTGAGCTGTCCACGCGAAACCTCCCTTGTGGTGAGAACCTTTAGCCTTATTATAAGAAATTAACGTATCTAAAATTAACGGGACTTAAATTAACCGGAATTCAAGGGGGAAATAGCGGTGATTCGAAGAAAACGAACATTCTTACATGACGTAATGGCCAGTCTGGTCTACTTTTGCCGCCATTTTTTACCATGGATGATCCATTTATAGACCATTGTTTCTTTTGAACATGAAGAATCCATTGGTCCAGATTTTTTTTAATCTGATCTTTTTTTTAATCTTTTGTGATGTTCTCATTGCCAGCTGTTGCCATTTGTTGGGTAAGGTGCCACTGTAACCCTTTTCTTGTGTAAAAACGACCCTGTCTGTGAACATTCTCTGCAACAATTTAAGGACAGTGCCTCCTTACGTACTATGCATACGTTCTGGGCATCTCGGATCTGGTCCGAGATGTTCGGCTTTCTTAAGGAATTTGCCTTGTAATACAAAGGTATTTTTGCGCGGCTTATGTTTATTTGGAAAAAGCATATCTTAGCAAGGGCTTTCAGAATCCAAAAAGAAAAGTAGGGGTAACCACGCATTTTTCAGAGATAATTGAGCTTAAATTTGGAAAGAAAATGTCATACATTCTTTGTATTTTAAATGTTTTGTAGAATTATGGTTGCTTGGTTCTCTCTGAAAAAGGCGCGCTTTCCCACATTTTTCTTTTTAGATTCCAATAGGTCTTGCTACGATCTGCTCTTTCCCCGTAGACATAACCTTAACAAAAAATACCTCTGTATTAGGATGCACCGTCCTTAAAAGGGTTACCAAAGAGTCCATCTTTAATTTTTTATGTTAGGGTACAACGAACCATAACTGCACGTACAGTGGTGGCCTGCTCGGTTGTCAGCCGATATGTTTACAGCGAGAGAAAGTAAAGAAGTGTTGCGCGAACTTTTATGGACCAACCTGTGTGGGTAAGTTACTGTGCCTTTTAATGAAAATACATATTCTCCTTACTGATCTCCATACATTTCTTCTGGAACTATTAAGGAGAATTTGTCTAAATATCAAGACATCTTATCCTTGGTGATTGTTTCCTATATTCTCATCACTTGAATGTTTGAACAAGCAGTGATGATGTAAAGAGAAATTTCATTTGCATCAGTGTTATGGCTTAAAGGATTAAACGCACCACGGTATACCCTTTTGTTCTTTTTTATATCAGAACGGAGATCTTTAAAAACGCGTTTTCACTCCGCTACTTTCAAGTGACTTCTTATAGTGTCATCACGATATTGTTTTTTCGAAACCTTTCGCAAACTTTATCTTGTTTTATTAATGGAAGGCCAAATTAATTGTATACAAATTGTTCGTTTTTGTCTGTTTTTCCTGTCCCTTCATGCAAAACACAAAACAAGAAAATCAATAAAACTCCGTCCTTTCCAAATCTCAACCTTAAGAACTGTTTTGAAAATCTCTCTGTTTTTAGTGTGTTTTCGATTGTTTCCGATCGTGAAAAGATGTAACAATAAGAAAACAACGAAAAATTGGAGATGAGAAGGAAAATAATTTTATAGTAGCTTCTCTCTATGCATGTGCTACCTGCCTTCGACCTTGTTAGGTCCCCCGTTCGCGGTTGAGACAATTTGTTAACAGGACATAGTAGCTTCTTTTCCTTACTTTTAGCATCCTGAACACTTCGTAGCTTGTGAGACCTTTTAGGGGCATCAAGCATTGGTAAAGATTTCTAAAAATACCAGTCATGGACTTCGTCGTTTGACGACAACCAGCTGCAAAAAACCGAAGAGTACCAATGATTTTGGACATTTTTTTTTTTAACATATGCCACTGAAGTCGTTTTTACACGTTTTGTCCTTCTACTGTCAAGTCTCGTTCTGTCAACCGTTTTCGTTTGGCTGGGTTTGTTCATGAAACGTTGAAACTTACATGTTTCTTTTACAGTACTTTACGACGCCGCTCAGGGCATCTTTTGCGTAATCTTTTTTTTACTCAAGCTTTATAACGACCACTAAACTCGGTTAAAACGGCTGAACATATATTGGGATTAGTATCTACCATCTTAGCCAAAAACGGTTGAAAAAGTGCTCTAGTGGGTCCACACAACCAAATCAATCGTAGTTCTATTTCACAAGTATAACAGACCAAAAGTAGCTGAGGTTGCAACGGTAGTTTCCAATACAACACGACTTTAAATCCAGTTGCTTCTTCACAGCTTGTCCTGGTGGAATTCAGTTGCCCTGTAGCAGGCGGGGCAAGTGTTTCGACGGGCTTCAAGGAAATGGCACATGTACGTGTGACGCACCATACAATGGCACGGCCTGTGAAAGCTGTGTGAATAGCTCCGACTCTTGCCCAGGTATAACACAGACATTTTCTTAGTTGTTAGTTTTAGTGGCTTATAGTTTAGAGGTATCCTTAAAGGTGTACTCAGAGATATAAAGAGATCTAATGAACCTAAGTTGAATAAAAAACTTATTAGGCATACAATTGAAGGGTTAGAGGTAAGAGATTGACAAAAGATAGTAACTGCAAGATGGCCTAGAGATTGCCTTGTGCAAACGCATACAAAGCGACAAGAACATTGAGAAGACAGAGTAGTACTCTGTGATATTGTACCGAAATAAATTGAAAATTCAGGTTATGATTTTCATAATAGGCACCTTTTGTTCTGCTAGTTTTGACAGCGTTTTCAAGACGTTTCCGCCCTGAACATTAAAACATACCTTAAAAAACTAGGGAGACTCTTCTCGTAACTCTGGACTATTTTTCAGTTATCACAAATTTGACAAATTTTAGCGAAAATAAGTATAACTTATTGAAAGATAACTGCCACTCGGAGCGACTAGGGGTTACTGGATTTCTTGTCTTGACATATTTTCGTTACAAACGTTAAAATAAGTGTAAGGCATAAATTACTGAGATAAGTTAATTTTAAATGTCTTTTCAGCACCCGCTGTGGACTGCAAAGCAGATAATGGCGGCTGTCACGTGTTTGCAATCTGCTCCCAGACAGCTGCCAATCGAGTGACATGTTCATGCAAACCTGGTTACCAGGGTGATGGATACTACTGCCAGATGACTGACGTGTGTGCTAAGAATAACGGGGGATGCAGCGTCAATGCAACCTGCTTGTTTACTGGACCGGTAAGTCTGCATGCACCTTAAATTGAGATGGATCACAGTACTACCATTCTGTTCGAGTCGTGTCCTGTTCATTGAAGTGGCTGTATCGTGCATTTAACAAATTAGCCTACTTTCTATAAGCGATGTTTAGATAGTGGGGCTTTAAAACTGAAACCCGCGTAGTCAAGTCGTGGATTTATCACTGGTTATTATCACTGACAAATGAAGTGTTTTGTTGGTTTCATGGAGATCATAATTGCAGGTTACAAACCTGTTTTTTAGAGGAATTTTTTGGTATTTTCTCCAGTAATAACGTACCTAACAGTTGTGTTTGAAAATTTAACCACTGTTTGTTGGTTTGTTTGTTTGCAAGTACCGTTTTTATCATCAGTTTACAAGCAAGCCAAGCTGGAAGTTTCGTATTAAAAGCTTTGGTACCTAGTAGCTTTAAGGAGGGAATGCTCTTTTTAAAGCTTTCCCCTTCCGTGCAAATTACAATGTATATTTTTGTCCTTTATCTTGAAATCGTGTTTGTCCTTGCGTTTAATAAATGTCTGAGAAAATGTTGACTGTCAAGATATAGTCGAATTGACCAGAATTCGTTAACCAAGCAACTGCTTGTCTTTTCCAGGGCTCAAGACGCTGTCAATGTAAAGCCGGTTTTTATGAAGTTGGTCCTACTTGTAAGCCGCATCATCCTAACTCGCCCTGCTCTCAAAACCACGGGGGATGTTCTCCTTATGCTGTCTGCACAGATAATGGTAACTTGGTTTTAAACAACACCTTATAACCTGGAACATTTTTAACAAAAGTTAGAACCACCTTGTACAGCATCAGTAATAAACAGGACCACAGGGAAAAACTGCTCAATAGCTTTCATCTGAATGGTTACACTTTAGGATTTCATCAACAGACTCAAAAGTTAGAACCACCTTGTACAGCATAATAAACAGCATCACAGCAAAGTACTGCTCAATAGTTTTTATTTGAATGTTCATAGTCTAGGATTTCATCCAGACTCGAAAGGTTAGAAGTTTATAGAAATTGGCTCTTTTAGTAGTAACTTGGTACACTCATTTATAATTTATAGTGTGCCTTTTCTTCACCATTCACTTAAAACGCTTCATCCCCAGGCAATGGCGTCACTTGTTCCTGCCGATCAGGCTTCGCTGGGGATGGATTCACTTGTGAAGGGACCATTATAGAGGTACAGATGTTGATTCTTTTTAAAACAAACAAGAAACCTTAGTTATTTTTTTTCTTACTCGTTGTGCGATGACGCACAAATGTCATGAGCTTGGTTAATATGTACTCTCAGCCTACGTCACTTGTGATACGTCACGCATCGCATGATCACGTGTGACACTGGTCATGCGTGACATGCGTCACGCCTCAGGCGTGACCCGAAGATTTGAATCGAGTCTCCAATTTTACACGCCAGTTTAAGTAATTAATTAAAAACTGCAAAGAGGAATTGAAATTTTTTTGTAAGATTCCGATTTGCTATGAAACTCTTTAGTTTAAATCGAACATTAAAAATTACCCTTTTCTGCAGGTTCTCGTTGGAACAAAGAGCGCCACGGAGTTCTACAAGGTACGACTGTTTTCTGTCCTTGTTACTGTATCAATACAACATATTCAAGCAAACAGGCGATCAGAATGGCGATGAGAATAAAGAAATAGTGTTAAAGACCCGTGTTAAAGATTTCATTGGTTATAAGGCTGGCTCGAGACTTCGCGCGCATTCTCCTAGACTATATCAGTTCGTTTAATTTGTAGAAAGTGGAGCGGGCGAGCTGGTCATGCGAGCAAGCGACGGAGCTTATCAAGTTTGGCAACACTAGAGAAAGTGATAGACCCGAGGGTGACAGGGATGAATAAAGCAGTGCGTCACAGCAAAAACCCCAATTTCATCTTGAAAGAAAATAAATTTTACTGGATAAAAATCCAAAGGAAAATCTTTACCACCCAACGGCAAGCCCAACCAATGGCTCTTTTTTTCTAATTTCTTTTTTTCTTTCTTCAAATTAGGTTCTGTACGAGATGTCCATTCACAGTTCAGAGGCGCTGTCTTTATTTAAAGATCTACAGACTCCAGCAAAGAATTTCTCTGTGTTTGTTCCTGTCAACAGTGCTGTCATTGCAAAGGTGACTGTTTTTCTACGGTTCGCGGAAATTCAAGTGAAGTGGGTAACCCCAGACTCTACTTCAGACTTAAGTGTTTGCTTTTACGGTAGGGCGTGCCGGTTCCAATCCCTACCTGACCACCAACTGGCGATTGCAAGATCATGCTATCTGTGATTACGAAATTGTGTCTCAGCACAGATGAGACAAAGTTTCCTTAGCACATTTGACATAATTTCTTGGGCTGGGAATGAACCCCTCAGTGCGGCACTTGGCGTAAAGAACCCATAACAGTGTTCGACAGAGTAGGACACGGAGTCCCCCGGGCCGACGTCTGGTCACTATGAGTAACAGGTTAACAGTAATCCGGGAAAGATGTTTTGGCTACCCTTCCTCTAGAAAATGTGTAAATCATTAATATTGTTACAATTTATCATCTTACTTTTACAGAAGTTCACACTTTACTTGATGAAGAGTCACATCTTGCCAGGACGATTACCACTGAACAACCTGAAGGGTGACATATCTGTGAACACCCTGGCTGGGACAAAACTGCACATTAAACGGCTGCCAAACGTAAGATGTCGTTAAAATTGGTATTAAGCTTTTCACGTAGAGTGTCTTAGGCCCCGTGCACACATTAAATAAAATGCCGCCGTTTCCATTTGTCCGAAAACGTAACAAAAATATTTTCGAAAATTTAAAAACTTTCTCTGGTTAAAAAGATTTTAAAAAAGGTAAGCTTTCGGCTACCAGTCTGTAGCCTTTGACGAACACTAAAATAGAAAGCGAAAATTACAAATATAAGCAATAAATGTGCGAAAAAACTAACAAACAGTAAAAATATGCAGTTAAGAATGCGTGAAAGCTGAAAGTGAATAAAAAATGATAAATAGTCATAAAAGAATGGAATATTGCCTAAGCAACGGTTTAATATAGGAAATATAATATTTTCGTTCACACAAGGCTTTCGTATTATCTTCACCAGTTCATACGCTAAAGCATTTTAGAATAGAATAGAATAGAATAAAGTTTATTGAGTTCCCCAGAGGGATCTTCATACTCAATTTACAAGATTTTCGTTTGAAAACAGTATCTTTCGCGTGTTGTCCGCTGCTAAGGTACTTAAAAAACAGATCCGCGAAAGCTGATTTATTTTGGACCCCCTCTAAAGAGAGACACAAGTTAATGCAAATTGAAAACTTGCGTCGACTGTATATCTCTAGCTAGTTACTACTTGGTTGTCTACTTAGGATGTAATCCATGTAAGCGTACATATAGTCCCCCATAAGGCTTTCCAGGTATATGATCCCTTGTATTCCCATACATGGGAAGACTTATGGGAGACTGTATGTACTCTAACATGGATAAACTGCCTTACTTTTACATGCGATGAACCAACTAATACGGGTATTCTGTTTGAGTTAACAGGGAATCGTGATAACTGTGGATTACGATAGTAGGGCTCTATTGCCTTTAGTTGGTCTCAAATTCACACGCCAGTTGAAGCACGTTTTCACCCCCTTAGCCACACAACGCAAGCCGTCTTTCCACTAGAATGGTTTACTTCGTTATGGGCAAAAGTACGAGACTACGTTGAAGAGGCTTAAGTTGTTTAGTTTAGTTAAATTGTCTTAAATTGTGTTATCACACAGGGTCAAGTGGCTGTCAATGGGGTTGCTCATGTTATTGGAGACATTCCTGCGATCAATGGTCTGGTGCACGTGGTCGATCAGATGCTAACAGTAAGTAAAGCAATTGTTAACTGGTGGTGCTGCCTAGAAAGCAGTTAGGGACCTTTTAATTACCAAAACAATGGGTCAGCACGTGCGCTGTACATTACGGTACACTTCTTTGCGGTCGCCTGCCAAACAACAACGTGAAGTGTTGTTTTTCAAAGGAGGCAGCGTGGCCGAGTGGTTAGGGTGTTGGACTTCGAGTCCGTGGGTCCCGGGTTCGAATCCCACTCTGAGCACTTCATGGATTTGTTTCACCGCAGTCCCGAGTTATAAATCCTTCGGCTGCGCTTGTAAATAGCCAACTGGTTTGCCTCCCACCAGTTGGGATTCTTAAACATGTTGGGTTCCATTTACAGTATTTGTTTCAGTTGTTTGAGTGGCACGCCTGTAAACTAGCTGGTCTGTCGTGAGGCAGTACAGAGGATAGCTAAGAGCGCTGACCCCAGTAATCACCAATTTACATTTACATTTTTTTTTGTCCTGAGTTTTGTTGCGGACGTAAACATAAAACGTTAAATTTTCCATTGTGTATCTGAACTTGAACGCCGTCCCTTCGAATTCAGCTCCTGAATAGTTCGTCCACATTTAGACATATATCACCATTTGAAAATAAGACTTGTATGTGGTCTTTCAACGTTTTCCTTAGCGTGATCGTCGTGGTAGCTTAAAGCGTCTGTTAATACTTCCCTATAGTTGACTTCGAGTAAAACACATCTCTATCAACAGTCAGTGTTTCTACAGTTAGCATACTTTAAATGTCCATTCGTGACGTTACGAGTAGTTGTCGCTGTGGTAACTGTAGTGTTATTTCATTTCAGGTCGTCGGACCTCCACCTCCTACCTCAATGACACCAGCCAGCACTCCCACCACAGCAAGCACAGGAAAACCAACCACGGTTTGTTCTATTTATAAAAAAAATAATGACTTTAATACAGGATCCACGAAGTGGCTCCTCGCCTGTACACTAAAAACTATCTAACTGATATTCTAATAATTAATAAATGTAATAACAAATAAATTCTATGGGAAGTGGTTAAAAAAAATGGCTTTAAAAATGTAAAAAATATCAATATTCGGATTTATGACATTAAAATATCTATATGTCATTGAAATAGAGTCAAATCCGTGGCATTATAACAATGACATTATTGATTTGCAAAAGAGTCCGTAGTCCTTGGGACGGTAGACTGTTTAAAAAAGTTCAGTGCGGCAGTGTCCAGAAAGGTGCCAGATTCTTCAGGGATACGTAACAGTGGAGCAACAGAGGATCTTCTTTTTGTCTCGGTGTACCTGAGGAAGATAAGTGCTTTATGTCGAGCTGAGTTTACAAGAAATAGAAATCAGTTTTACGACGTCTTGAAAGTTGAACCTTCGCTCTCTTGAATTCTGCAATCGCCTTTTACCCCTTTAAGCCCCAGTATCCACATGCATATTCTCCTCACTGCTCTCCATATATTTCTTATGTTACTAGTTGGGAGAATTTGATTAAACATCAACACGCTTCATGTCTGGTGATCATTTTCTTTATTCTCATGACCTGTATATATGATCAACTAGTGATACTGTAAGAAGAAATTAGATGCTTTTCACTCTTGGGGCTTAAAGAGAAATTTTAGAACAGTTTTGACCTAGAAATACGTAGTGTCCCTTTAAATTCTTGATCCTTAGAGAAGAAAACCACTTAACTCGCAAGTGGTTTCTAGTTTGGTCCTCTGAGTCCAGACTGGAATTGGAATTTTGTGACGGATACCCGGAGATCCGGGATAAAAGCCACGAAATATTGTTACCGTGATCGTCGTGGTAGCTTTTAAAGGGTCTGTTAATACTTCCCCAGTTGACTTTGAGTAAAACCCATCTCTATCAACAGTCAGTGTTTCTATAGTTAGCATACTTTAAATGTCCATTCGTGACTTTTTACGGGTAGTTGTTGCTATGGTAACTGTAGTGTTATTTCATTTTAGGTCGTCGGACCTCCACCTCCTACCTCAGTGACACCAGCAAGCACTCCCACCACAACAAGCACAGGAAAACCAAGCACGGTTTGTTCTATTTCTTCTTTTTGTCTCGGTGTACCTGAGGAAAATAAGTACTTTATGTCGAGCTGAGTTTACAAGAAAGCAAAATCAGTTTTACGACATCTTGGAAGTTGAACCTTGGCTTTCTTGAATTCTGCAATCTTTATAATTATGATGAATAATTAAAAGGGCTATGTTAGCTATTTTTGTGATTACTTTAAAAACCCGAAAGACATATTGGAATCAACGAAAATCCAAAAACTACGAAGGGTGGAAAGAATTGCAACTTAATTTTTCAAGTTTTTACTTTGTCTGTTAAAAATCGATTATGGTTTGTTCTCCCTTTGAGAAAATCGCTCGAAATCTTTCTCTTGATGTGCTAGGAGCATTTTGTGTACGGTAAAAGGTAAATTGGTTTAATTTTAGTACAGTTTTGACCTAAAAAACTTGAAGTATCCCTTTAAATTCTTGATCCTTAGAAAACACCGCCACATTACTTGCAAGTTTAATTCTAGTTTAGCCTACAATGCAGGCGTTTTCTGGGGACGCGCGAGTGCCAAAATCTCGGTTAATCGTAGCCGCCATGTTGAGTGTGCAAAATCTCAGGGAGCTGAGGAGAGGGGCGGGGAGGGGGCGGGAGAGAGAGGAAATTTTCTTCTCCTCTTCCCTCCCACTCCTTTTCCTTTCAGACCAATCTCCTCCCCCTTGGTTGCTCATTCTATTCTCCCTAATCTTCCTCTTCTTTTAAAATCCAAGATGGCGGCTATAGCGTTCGCTTGCCCCAAAAATACGCCTGCTTTGCAGGCTATTGCTAGTTAGGTCCTCTGAATCCAGATTGGAATTGGAATTTTGTGACGGATACTCGGAGATCCTGGATGAAAGTCATAAAGTGTTGCTCTGCGCAGCATTAAGCAATACCCAACAGCAAACTCAATTCACCTAACGCCAGAATGGTGGAAGACGATCTGAGGAAGAACAGTAATTTAGTTCAACCTCAGATTATATAAAGTAGAATCGAGTCCAAAGCCATGAAATGTTGCTCTGCGCAGCATCAAGCAATACCCAACTGCAAACTCAATTCACCTAACGCCAGAATGGTGGAAGGCGATCTGAGGAAGAACAGTAATTTAGTTCAACCTCAGACTATATAAAGTCAACGTTGTTTAACGAGAGTAGAAGTTACAGTCTTGTGGCTGACTAACTGCGGATCCTCGGATTCGGGATTGAATTGGAATTTAGAAATGTTGGCTTTTGTGGAGAGGCTAGAGGCGGAAAAAAATGGACGGAGCGGCTCCCAGCGCTACAATCTCCGCGCTATCTCTTCCTGCTCCCCCTACTATTCTAGTATATTTTTCTTTTTTTTTTGCGGGGGGGGGGGGGTGATAAATTAGAACAACATTCCAACGTGATTTGAAGCGCACGCTGTATGTACTTTTACCAGCATTTCATAGAAAACTCCTAATGAAATTAATTAAGGAAAGCGAGCTCTGGCCGGTGTAGAAAAGGTCAGGGGTTTGGTTCCTGTCGGGGACTTAGATCTTCTTTGTTCTTTGATAACGTGAATACAGTTTTCTTACTAAATTTTACGTTGTAATCATTTTATCTGACAGAAACAGACAATCCAACCAAGTCCAAGTACGACAAGAACAACAGCTGGGCCCACTGTGGTATGTTATTTTTTTCTCTGTCTTGGACGTTTCCTGTGTGTCACTACTTTAACTGGCTCCAAACCAGTACTTCCTCGCTATGTATAGTAACGCGGTTGCCAGGGTACAGTACAGTGTAGTGCAGTGCAGTACAGTATCCGCGAGATAATAAGCAACTATTGAACTCGGTTTTTACAAAATATTGCGAGTGCTGTCCGTGTTAACGGACAAGGCAAGCAAACTACTTGGTCCTTCCAATAAATGTCTTCATCCTTCAAAGTTGACTTCCTTGCCTGCACTTTTGATGTTAAAAATTGATCTTTTACTTACACTTGTTTTCGTTGATTGTCGAAACACATTAAGATTACAAACGCAAGTCTCCTTCCTTGAGTTGCCACTTCTTTTATGCTCACAACATAGCTGGCTAATTCGCTCTCTAATCAATCCGGAAAGCTGAACTTGATACGATGATTTTAAAGAGGACATTTTTTTTCAAAGAGGGCAATACTGCGTACAAGAAGAACATAATTTGCATCAAAACATGAGCATACCGTTATTCAAAGGCAGTGCCGTTATTTTGTTTGATTCTTTTTATTAATATTGAGAACAAAAAAAACAATTGCATGAATTGGGGCACAAAAGTGCATAGTTGAATTACAAGATAAACCAAAAAAAAACAATTTTTTTGACAAGATTTATTAATTACATAGTTACAATAATCTAGAGGCGAAGCTCTTCATCTTGAAATCATACAGAGAAATTAATGTGGTAGAGGAGGAGCGTCTTTTCATAAATGAAGAAAGGACGGCGTTACGGAAGTATATCAGCTTCCTAGCTTCCCAATACTGTATCTAAATACTATCTTGTTAATGAGGTCGGGAGGGACATACTTTTTTAATTTCTTCTTGTAAACATAATGGTGAAAGAAAAGCAAGGTGCACCTATACTTTTTTATAGCTGAACTTTGGTAATTCGCAGTGCCGCTATGTCTTCCCTGCAAATCAAAACGCCAGAGAAAATAAGTTGAACAATAAAGGCTAAGACCACTGCAGTCGCACATTTTGTTTGAGAGAGCGTGGGACTTGATATAACCGAGTTCGACATATCCAATAGTAAATGACCACAATGGCATCCTGTTTTAAAGCCACCCTGTAACATCACCATCTCGTTATTGTAGCCAATTTTTTTTCGCCCCTAACAAAAACCAACACAGTCATTCACTTATCTTATAACCCAACCATTTGAAAAAACCACCTTTTAATTATCCGTCGACGGTTGTATTGACGAATTCCACTGAAATATTATGGAAAATGCAAGGAACATAAGTTAAAGGGTAGGCGAGACTGTCTAAGGAAAACTACTTACGTTCAACGCGAACATTGATACCTCAATGAACGAATGGAACTCTGCTTTGCTGTGCTCAAGAGTGCACGAGTCTGCAGTTTCGTTGTCTGCTTCAGTTGCACCTACGTTATTTAATTCAAGGGTTATATTTTATTTAGTACTAACGGTAGCCTTAAATTGTTTTGCAGAGAGTTTTACTCTTTTCTTTTTTTTTTTATTTTTCAGCCGGATATAAACGCACATGCTAGAAAACAAGTGAGTATATACGTGAGAAGAGTTGAATTTGTTATTGATTTTGTCAGCTGCAAAACGATTAAATTGCCGCATTTGGACGTTTAATATTACATGGGAATGTTTTGTAACAAGTTTGCTAGCCTTCAAATCCTAGTAACGAAACTCAAAAATTACTTATACGACTGCCTTTCGTCGTCAGTCATAATGCTGCGCACTGTGAGAGGCGGCGTCTGTAACACAATGCAAGTGGAACAATACGACGCGTGACATTGTAATATTTCTACAATACTCTAGTTTACGGCTTCTTTAACCCTTTGAGATTCAATAGACACGAGCATCTGATTTCTCCAAACAATAACACTCCGTGATCAAACGTGCAGGTCATGAGAATAAAGGGAATGGTCACCAAAGACAAAATGTCTTGATGTTTAATCAATTCTCCCAACTAGTACCATAACGAATATAAGGAGAATAATGAGGAGAACATACCTATTGATAATAGGGATTAGTATTAATATCATGGGTGATAAATTACGCTCACAATCGTCAGGGTTTTGACTTGTTTATCGCGTCGAGAACTCCAAGCATTGAAAAGTTTAAAGCACACAGATTGGCTAAAGTTCACATTTTTCTGAGTGAAATTATGAAAAATCTTGTGGGAGGTTTTTACCACGCTTTGACGATTTCGTGTATTTGTAACCGACAGCAAAATACACGAGACTCTGAATTTTTACTTGAAAAGTACCAAAGCAAATCGCCTGGCAAAGGTTATCCGCGTTTTATCCGGCAAATTCACTGAATCGAGTACCACGTTGCTCCATCGAGCAAGGCTCAGAAGGCTTCACAAATGCATTCAAAATACGCACAGAAAACTTGTTTTAAGGAAACTAAACTTCGGAGGCAAATTTGTATTTAAAACTGACCTTTATTTCATTCGAAGAAGTGCCCAAATCCACTGAATTACTTCTCTGAGTTCGCGGTCAATCACTCGATCAGGCTGATCAAGTGATTGACCGCGTGATTGACAACTGGCTCGCCGTTCAAAAACTTTCGCTGTCACGCTATCCCAAACAATCTCTTCTTTTTGACTCGCAGTTGATTTCTGAGAAGTTCAGTCAATTAAAAGTCAAAATTTACAGATTACCGATTGAGTCCTCAATGAATATTTGCAGAATAGCTTTAGTTCTGCACAAAACATCTTCATCATTAACCTCGACGCCATCTTGGCGCTGAGCTATAGGCCCATTGCCATAGCAATTTTGTAATTTCACATGTGAAATTATAAATTAACGCTGAAATTTCGCGCCAAAATTAAGGAGTAATTTGTCACCCATAACCCGTTTACTCCAAGAGCTGAAATTTACTCCTGAACTGATACGTTTCCAACTTTCGAGCCTGTAGATAAAATTCGGTTGAAAGCTGTTACGTGGTACTTTGCGATATTGCTTGGGCAGAATGAAATAGTTAAATTCTTAAATTTTAATTTTGGGTGCTCGAGGTTGGCGCAGTGGCCTTTCCGTCCAAAGGTCATAAGGTCGTTGGTTCAAGGCGTGGTCGCTGCATCGTTTCGTATTGTTTCCTTAGACAAGAAACTTTACTCCATATTGCTCCTCTCTGACCAGGTGTATTAATGCTTACCAGCGAACCGTTAGGAAAACCTAGCAAAATCCTGGAGGGGGGATTACTACTGCTCCTAGTCACTTTGTGCTGGCTGGTTGGGGGGGGGGGGATTAGTAATGTTCCTTCACTATGTACCGGCTGGGTATCCTGTGATGGACTAGTATCCATCCGGCCGGGGGAGTAGTAATACTCCTAGTCACTTTATGCTGGGTATCCTGTGATGGACTAGCATCCCATCCAGGAAGGTGTAGGTGGGGGGGGGGGGGGGGAGAGATTAGTAATGTTGCTAATCACTATGTGCTGGCCGGGTATCATATGATGGACTAGCGTACCATCCAAGCTTTTCCCTTAACGATCCGCTGTCGTTTCGGTCTCCTGCTGTGTTTCTCGATGGTGGGCATCCCTCATCCTTCTTATTTTCATATTGTTATTTAGGAGAGTGGCGCAGTTGGCAGGGGAGCTATTGCAGGAATTATTATTGGTACAATGCTATTTGTGTTGTTAATCGGATTTTTGCTGTGGCTTGTGAAGAAGAAAAAGCTTCCTTCAAGAGCTTTCTACCAAAAGGTGAGAATTTGGACTGTTGTTAAATGCCAGTAAATGGAGACCAACAACTATGTTCTCCAATAGCGGGTGTTTGTTGAAGTCGACGTTTGTTATACGTATGAAAACGTTTAGTGAACGTCTAAGAAAAAGTTGGTTCCGCAGCTTTTTGAAGGTTGCAGGAGAGCCTTGCAATCTCGAACCGTGGCAATCTCCAAAAGAAAACCTAAAGAAACAAACTTCATTTTTTCACGTACTTTAACTTCAAAAGATTTCGGGCGTCTAAATTTCCGACTAAACTAAACGTCCAAACAAATGAAGCAGCCGACAATTAAAATGTCCATGCTTTTCAGTGTAACAGACTTTTTGTGTTACCAAGAGAGGTACTATATATTTACACTATACCCCTGTTACGTTGAATCTCCCACTATCTCCTACTGTTACTCGTTTCCCGTGGTCAATATATGTTGCTCACTTATTTACTATTGCCTATCTCAAACTCCCGTTATCTCGTACAATTTTTGGCTCCCCTTGCGTGTTCGAGTTAGCAGGAGTCTATAGCTACTATATGCGGAGGTTCTTTATTTTTATTTATTTTTTTTTTATAACAAAAACTTTATTAACAAATAACCACAGTACAGATTACATATAGTACTTAAACACTAAACAATATAAATTGCTAACATTACAATGCTTATACTACAGGCTTACACTACACCTGACTGTTCATTGACAATGCAACGGTATATTACAACATCTACAGTAACAATAAAATAATGTTACATATTGGTCACTTAACGTTGTATATATCGGTTACAAACAACTACACTTGCGCAAAACTAATACTATCTAGTGCAGTACAGGTACACATATAACAAAAAAAGAAAAAACAAAAACGATAGATATGCTCACACACACACACGCTGGATGTAATAAAAAAAATATGGCACCTTAACTTTCATTATTGCATATTTAAAGCACACTGTAGGCTTGATTTCGTTTGAAGACATAAAAATAGGATGCTCACGCATCGCAGATGCAGAGAGTGGTCCACTTAGCTCTGTATTTTTTATAATTAGAGTTTTTAATGGCCATTTGTCTTTCATATTTAATTTTACTTTCCAGTAAGGCGAGAAAGACCTGTAAGTTCGGAGTCTCTGGCTGGTTTCTTGCAAGATATACATGATATTTAGCAATAAGAAGATAATGATTTAACGCGAAAAAGCTGGTAATTTCTGGTTTGTAGCCGTAAAGAATTTCGATGGAATTGGGATTGATGTTGTCCGGACGCTTAGTATTCCACCACATTATAACGTCTTTCCAGAAGTTTTTAACATCAGGCCACTCACAAAACATGTGTACAAGTGTTTCGTTTTGGAAAAGGCAGCGATCGCATCTTGGAGAATCTTTTATGCTCATTTTATAGAGAGAGAGATTGGTGGGAATAATGTTATGTATGAATTTAAACTGAAAGCTTCTCAATTTATTTTCAATTTAAACTCATACATAACATTATTCTCACCAATCTCTCTTTCTCTCTATAGGAGGAGGTTCTTTATATAAATGAGCTTTCCATAAGGTTTCTTCTTTATGTTGCGGTTGTTATATAATTTACGTGGAGAAAATCTAGCTTGTTTTCGTTGGACATGGCTTGTTCCTCATGGTTAGCGTTTGTTATATCGGAGCTAAATATCGCAGTGTATACTTTAACTGTGCAAGGCTTTGGACCTTTGTCTTTCGAACTTAAAACACCGGACGAAAAAAATCTTTCCGACATTTTTGCGGCAAATTCGGGCGTTTTACGCCATCTAAGTTTTTAAAATGGAGTAAGACAGTCATACACCCAAGTCAGCGACGCCAACAAAGATTTTTCGTGTTTTGTGAGTAAAGGATCACATATAATTAACAAACATGGGGCTAAATCATGTTTTAGCCACTTGGAAAGTGTAAAAGAGATTTCAGTCTACAATGGAAGCCCAGTTTTGAGTAGTGCTTTTAGTTGACGTTTGTGTGGAGACGTTCTTTAAGTTGTTTTTTGGTGTGTTCATTGTTTAATAAGATTTAGTAATACAAAAACGTCCTGATACAGAAGTTTGGGAATTTTAATTATCGTATTTTTCATTTGTTTGGACTACTAAATTTTCGTCCGGAATTTGAATGACTGTATATTTCGAAGTTAGAATTTGTGAAATAATGCAGTTTGTTTCTTTAGGTTTTTTCTTTGCCTAGATCAGGAGCTCAAGTTGCACGTACTTCATTTATAAACTTGAAGAGTTATTTGCGCTTTTCTTTTCCTCAGAAAGGGGATACGGTACAGTTTAGTAACGACGCGTACACAGGCAGTAGTATGATGTCATTTGACAATGTGTTGTTCGATAACCTTGAGGCGGACCCAGTCCTAATGCAGCCACTGGACTTTCCAATCGATGACAAGCAGCCTTTACCACAAGTAAGACATTAGTCTGATGTATTTGCAGCATACACGTGGTGTGGGTCGGAGTGGGGAAGAATGTAACAGGGGGGGGGGGGAAGACCTCAAAACGTTTCCTTGTTTTCCGTCACATTCACTCTCCCTTTCTTCCCTTTTGTTCGATGGTCCCGTCTCTCGCTTCCTGGCCTCTTTTTCCCACTTCACTTAGGTTTATCTCGTTTTTTTGTTTTCGCCCTTGAAGGTCAAGCCAAAATCAATGGTTAGTTGGCCTACACTATTTTCCCGCGCTTGGAACTAGTTGCGGTTACTCTTTTCCCGCGCTTGGCACCGGTTGCGAAAATGCATAAGGCCAGAAGGGCCGAAAATTTTTCGGGTACCGAGCAGAATTCGAGCAGAATAAGACATTTTTACGAGCACTGCCGGCAGGCAGAATAAGCCATTTTACGAGCAGAATTTATCCAAGCCTATACCGGTTACACGTTTTCCCGCGCTTGGTAGCGGTTACACGTTTTCCCGCGCTTGGTACATTTTTCATGTTTTCCTGCGCTTGGTACAGGTTTCATGTTTTCCTGCGCGTGGTTTGCTCGTCTTCCCGCGCCTAGCACCGGTTGCGTTGTTTCCCGCGCTTGGTAACAGTTGCTTTCGTTTGGTTCTTTGGTTCATGTATTTCGACGATCTTTTGCAGGATGACGCGCTGGAACATCTGGATTATGATAATCCCCTGTATCACGGAATGATGGGCCTAGACCCTTCGCAAACTTCAAGTGATCCATTTTTCAAACTAGATCCTAGGCAGGTATGTAACTTAGGAACCCTCTGTGTTTGGTCTAAAAATGTTTAATCCACAAGAACAATGGCTCCGCATTCTCCGCGTATGAGTCTTACATACATCTTATTTGATCTTTTGACCTTCGTGGTGATAAGTCTGCATACTAACAAAGGAGACACTCCTCGTTTAGGCAATGAGACCTCAGTAATTATTTTATGCTTGCAAATTACATGTAAGCTCTGAAGTGAAAGATGATACCGTTATTGAAAAACATCCCTTTGCCTCCTGTATACTGATATGGTTGCAGTATAGCCAACGCCTTTTTTCCCGTGCGTGGCCCCAGTTGCATGTTTTCCTGCGCTCCGCACCGGTTGCGTATTTTCCCGCGTTATTTTCTCTGCTGAAAGTGTTTGTTCGTTTAGCCTGGGTTTATTCTAAGTTCCCTAAATTCCCTTATCTCAAGTTGTCTGTATATCCTTTTTAGGGCTTCTCTAACCCGCACCATCATACTCGACATTCAAGTCTTTTTAAGGGTTATTCTCACCTGGATGATCACACTAGATGCCTACTGTTATTCCTGGATTTAGACAGTGTTTGAAGGACTACTCTCAATCGACGATCACACCAGACAAACTACTGATATTCCTGGTTTCAAACCATTTACCAAACAACGGTCTTTGAAGGACGATCATACTAGACAAACTACTGATACTCCCGGGTTCAAATCATTTACTATACAACAGTCTTTGAAGGACTTATCACCTGGACGATCACACTAGACAGACAACTGATACTCCTGAAGTCAAATCATTTACTATACAACAGTCTTTGAAGGACTTCTCATGGAGACGATCACACTAGACAGACTACTGATACTCCTGGGTTCAAATCATTTACTATACAACAGTCTCTGAAGGACTACTCAATCGGACGATCGCACTAGATAGACTACTAATACTCCACTTGGCTCAAACCATTTACTAAACAGCAGATTTTAAAGGTCTACTCTCACCCGGTCGCAGTGCTCACAATTGAACTCGTCTGAGGAGTGGGATATCTGTGCATACACGCGTAGATAAATCTCATTTCTCCGCTTACTTGTGTTTTATTCTTTACATTACGCCAGACTTCAAGTGAAGAAGGGATCAAAGAGTTTGCAAACCCTATGTATGATGGCATCTCTGTTGCTCAAAAAACAGATTTTAAGGTATCACAATTTACGTTATTTTTTAACGGCGTTGCGTAGAAGTTGTAAATTTAACCTCTGTTTCAAGGTTTCTCTCTTCAAGGGAGGAAGGAAGGAAGGAGGGAGGGAGGGAGGGAGCCGGATAGTGGTGAATTGTGCTTTCGCCACTATTTATGGCGTTACCAGCGAGCGTTACCGATTACTCTTGTCGTTGTTGAGCATGTCACGCAACTCGAAAAATGATTTATTTCTAGTTCTGTCTATTTGTTTGTTTTAACTAGTTTCATGGGACTTTCACCTATATAAGAATTATTCTAAATCGATCTGGTATTTCCTACAAGTAAACGTTACGTTTTGAAATATAGCTCGAGCTGCATCATGTAAACATACCGTGTACATCTTACGTTTGTTCATAACTGTACAGATTCCATACCAAGCGCGGAAAAGTGAAATGTAAAAGCGCGAAAAAAACAATGCCTTAAATAAATAACATAAAAAGTTTCTTCGTATTCGTGATTTTAAAAAGTCAATTTTTTTTCATCGCTCATTTTTTAGCTTTCTCGAAGAATTAAAGCCGACTGAAATGTGAGAGTAAATGGCGTTGCTGCATCTCGCCGAAACGTTTTATCAACCTTTCCATATTTTTTGTTTACCATTTTTCTTTCCATTTTCCTTTTCAGGTGACTATGGACTCAAGTGATCTTCTAGGTGGAGAAGACACATGTAAGTTTTTCGTTTATTGTTTTGAGGCTTGTCTTAGGATTCCATCTTGTACTCGTTTTGATGCCGTATCCAAAACGACCATGACACAAGACGCTAAGGAAATAAAAAAAAAAAGAAGACCTGGGAACTAGTGAAAATCATCTTAATTCACAGCAGGCTATTTTCCAAGTATTTTAATTCTTTTGGAGCAAACAAAATCTTTCGATCCTTCAATCCTTTCTCGAGCGCTGTACATGCTACGTTCGTGGCTTGTGCCTAGAAGTGAACTTGTGCCTTGTCGACAAACTCGAAAATTTTCCCCCAGACTCGAAGAAAACAGTTCAAATCCGATCAAAACGACGACTACTCTTATAGTGGGCTTATGCTAAATTGACCGTTTGGGGCCTGGACGTCAGAATTGCAAGGCCAAACTACATACCAGTTCCCCGGTTCCCCGCCAACGATAGCCCCCAGAAAAAATCTTCGGGGGCGGGGGGGCCTAAATGGATGAATATCATAGAGAAACACTCGACTTATTTCGCCTTATTGACACAGGACACTCAACACAAGATTGGGCTTGCGTTTTCCTACGTCGGTTACAACTGGGAAAGTAAATTTTGAAATCTGATTGGCTCCATAGTCATTGGAAACCGGCTGCGCCCTTTGTGTCCTTGAAAAGTCACATTTAATGTTTTTTCCTAAACATGACCAAAAATCTTTTTGTCCACGATTGTCATTTTTACGTTATCTTCCCTGGTCGTTCAGTCAAACAGAATGTTTAATGACTGTTTATTATGATATTAATTACAATAAATTACAATTGAATACAAAAATAAATAAATAATAATAATAATAATAATAATAATAATAATAATAATAATAATAATAATAATAATAATAATAAGGCTACACTAGCCCGCAAATAGCTATTGCTAATCCGGGTGGGTAGTGTTTAATAAATAGATTCGAAAGAGGTACGCGAAATAAATAAAATAAAATAAAATAAAATAAAATAAAATAGACTATACGAATAGAGTAAATTGTGTTTTCCTTTAGCAGCCCACAGAGCACGAAGTTTTTTTCTGAAATGTCTGACTTGATGTTTGCTATTGATTTCAGGTTGACTTTTTTTAGCCAACAAAGGAACAGGTGGGTAACAATAAAACCATCAAACCTGCTACCAATGTAGTTCAGGGCAGTTCAGCTCAGTTGCTAGGCCAACAGACTGTATCGCAGAGGTCATGGGCTCGATATCCGTTGCAGCCTTGATTTTTTTTTTCTGGCTAGGAAAGCACGATTGCGAAGGTCATTCCAATTATTTTATGTTTAAACCGTGCAGTTCATGTTTTTGTTTATTCATTACGTGAAAACATCGTAAACCCTATCTTTTACAGTTTTCCTTCCTAGTTTGCTCTTTCATTTGCAACGCCAATTCAGCACATGTAAGTGACGTCAGATCGTGCAGTCAGTCAGTCAGTCAGTCAGTCAATCTTTTAATCAACAGTCATTCAAACAATCGATCAGTCATTAAATCAATCTTTTAATCAATAATTCATTCATTCATTCATTTGTTCATTCATTCATTCCTTCCTTCCTTCGTTCTCTCGTCCGTTCGACCCTTAATTTGTTTAATCAATCAATCAATCAATCAATCAATCAATCAATCAATCAATCAGTTAATCAAACAAATTTGTGCGTGCCAGCACATACCACCATTTTAGATAACTTTTTCTGGTGTTACACGTTGTTGTGGCCGGAGACTTACACACCCTAACGGCCTTTAGTTTCTTTCCTGCTTTCTCTAATCTGATCATTTGTTGGTTTAATTGTTTGCAGTCTTTCTCGACATGCGCTAAAAAGGGTGCCAAGGACAAGTGTAAAAGACAAGGAAGTCTTCAGTTTTTGTTACTTTGACGCTAGGAAAACCCAAAGGATTGCTGTATTCAAATTGTGTTTGATTACAAGGACTTCCCTTTTTCCCTCAAAAATACTTGAGCGAGAAGAAAAACGCGCGAGTTTCGGCGTGCGTAGCAGACATTTTTCGCGTGCGATCGCGTGTTCCACTTTTAGCTAGAGTTTCACTGAGAAAAAAGGGACTGTTATCGCTTGTGTTTTCCATACGTCGTCTTTTTCTCTTACATCTAAATTTTAACTCTTAAGAATTTTCAGTGGTTTAATTAAGTAAAATACAGTTTACACGCATTTGTGCTGGACAAGAAGAAGTTGCCAAAGTTAAAACTGAAAACTATCTTAAGCCGGCATCTTAAATCTATTCGTAGCTAACCGTCGAATAAAGTTTGAAAAAAGTGTTTACGATTTTTCGGGTTCCGATATCAAGAGGGTGAAAATGTTCGTGTAAGAACTTCATTATCTTCAACGGTTGTAACCTTTAGACAAACTTGTCTCTAAAGTAATTTTAGTTTACAGTTTCTAATTTTAGTATTTGTTGAAATTTTACCAAGATGTATCTGATATTTTTATATATCCACCTTAGTTAAGTTAAATTTTATAAAATAAATAAAGCGTTGTTTTAAGCAGGATAAAATTGTGTTAATCGCAGAATGAGGGCTATTCGCTGAATAAACATCGATGAAAACAAATTGATGTCTCTTACGCAAGGAAATATCCCGAAAACCCTTTTCCACTGACATATTAATCCATCAATATTGAACTACAGTACTGAAGCCTTCTATGTGTCCTACTACAGATTTCTTTGAAAACTTTCCTTTACTTATACATTCAAATTTATAAAGTTCAATAAATCACACATCTCGACTCACTTAAATTGGCGATTAATAATTCATGCTCTCTAGCCTATCGTCCCTTTTCCGTCCTTGTCGTACTTTTTTCCTCCCTATCGTACTTTTCTCGCTCTTACTCTCTCGCCTCCGTAAACACCAGCGTTCCCCCCCGCGCCTTAATTTTTCCTATTCCCAGCCTCCGCGCGTTTCTACCCAGCGCGACTGTAAGAGGCCTCTGCCGAGGGGAGAGGCTCTTGTATTTTTTTCCTCTCAATCGTACGTTCTCCTCAATGTCATTCTTTTTTTCCTTTCCGACGGATTTTTTTGCTCTCAGTCTTTTTTCTCAGTTGTACTTTTTTTGGCTCCTACTCGTAATTTTTCCTCGCAGTCGATGAACAAAAATTGAGCTCTCTTACTCAAGCGAATCTACCGAAAATCCCTTTTCCCCTGACACATTACCAAGAATATTAAACCATTTTTTTCCGTGCGTGTGCAAACGGGGTTTAGACCTCCGTTCCCACACACCTATAGGTCTGCACATATTGCGTGCCTTTGACATGAAAAAGAGTTTTTCCCTTACTTCATTTACAAGGAGATGTGGTTTCATTCACCCAGAGGCCTTTTCACAGTCGACAATCGTAGTTACCCTCGGGCGTACACCCCCCCCCCACCCATAAGGTTTTTCTCGAGTTTTTCCAAGACGATTTTTCATCAGCACCTGCCGTTTTCAGTAGCTGTACACATTTTGACGCATGTGGTGGGGATTGGTTAGTATGGTCACGAGAAATGACGTCACAAGTAGCAGATGGTCAAGACATTTTTCAACCTCGTCGCCAGGGCCTTCCTGTTGTTCAAAATGGCGGATCGGAGAAACCCTGGCCAAGACTGCTAAATACTCCAAGAATCCTGGAGTATTTTGTCACGTGACACATGATGAAATGGCTTTTTCGGAGGTTGTTTCCAGCGTCTGGCGGACCTGTTTGTTTTCGGTAATCGGAAACCGTTGTTCAAACGTCGTGTCGTCTTTACGTGACGAAGTTCTAACAAATTTTTGGAGCCACTTTGGCAGCCTTGGCCACGGGTGTCTCCGATCCGCCATTTTGAACAAGGAGAAGGCCCTGGCGACGAGGTTGGCGATTTTTTAGTAAAAATGTGTGTTTTTCACCCTTTTAAGTGATAAAAACACCAAATGTTGACAAAAAGAGGCAAATTGCTTAATTATGTCACACTGTACCTGTATAGCATCAAAAAATGTCAATTTCCCCCGTTTTTTCATAATTTCTAATGTTTGGAAAAATCCAATATGGCCACCATCTTTGGTGACGTCACAGGCTTCGGCAGCACCACAACTTTTAATATATAACTCACCTTGTAGAGCACATCACAGGCTTTGTACTGAAGGTAAAATCTTTCGGAAAAATTGTAACATATCAAAAACCCAAGGGGGGTTTCTTGTACCTCGGTAGGGTGTGACGTACCAGCGCTCCTTTTTTATCAGATGCACTAGAACCTGGAACGTCTTGCCAGAAGATATTAAGAACAATCAGACACTTCCAGCCTTCAAAAAATCTTTATTTCAATATTATCTTAATGCACTCGCCATTTATGACCAGGACGATACTAGGACTTGGAGAACAATCTGCCCTAAATGCAACGTAGCGCGTAACCTAACACGCCTACCGTCATGTTGTTTCTAGTTTTTATACTTTTCTGTCTGTAATCTGTTTTTTTTTTTTTTTTTTTTTTTTTTTATGTTTTACAAGGGGAGCGCTGTAATTGGCATAGCTGTAGCGTCTCCCCGGCCAGTGTTTTTGTACTTGTTTATATTATGTCCTCTTCTTGCCTTGTGTAATATGTTTTTGGCCGAAGATAAATAAATAAATAAATAAACTTTGCTTGTACGTCCGAGGGTTAAAAGACAGGGATGAGGTCCAAGACGAATGTCGCGGGTGGTGTAATCACCCCTCTCCGAGACTGCAAGGAGTCGTCCTATTTTCCTCATGCGAGCGGAAATGTATAAGTTGTGCAAATCAATGGTAAAACATTGGGAGAGGGTGTTAAAAATTTAAGGAATGCCCTTTTTTCACAATCTTTAATTTACTTTAAGGAGTTTCAATGAATGAAATAGTCAATTCCCCAGGTTCATGTATTTCCTGTCTTCAATATGTTATTTGAACCTAACGTTTAAATGTATTCTTTTAAGTTTACTTTTGGATAATAGTTAAGAATTGACTTGTTTCTTAGAAAGGTTCGTTTCCTTCCTTAAAAAAGTGGCAACAACGAATTAAAGCCAAACCATAAACCAGTCCATTCAGTGCCAGAGTTAAATTTGCGTGGAGATATGATTTTCTAATATTGTTGCTGTTGGACATAATTCATAGGTGCGCGAATGCAAAAGTTTCTAAATAGTCTACAGGGCCCGGTTGCATAAAGCAACTTAGTTAGGTGCGAATATTCTGCAACCGTTCCCTCTGATTTGGAGAATTTTCTTGCACGGTATCAAGGATAACTGGGCCGATGGCGGATTAGTGAGTGTAAGAAACACAAAGAGAGCACAAGGAAATCCTTTCGAACACAGGGAACGCTTGCAAAAAAATCCCACTTAATGTTAAGTTGCTTTATGCAACCGGGCCCAGGTCGCTAAGTTAAGAAGAAAAAAAAAGTAAATGTACGATCAACCATTCACCCTCCCCACCAAAAAATATATAATAATATGTTTTATAAAATGGTGACAGAAAGTTAAAACTGCGTTTATGTCAACGAAAAATTAACAGGAACGAAGGACCAATTTGGGACGAAAGTGTACGGTATTTTTTATTATCATTTAAATTGCAGATAAGCTCATTAAGGTATTCATTATTCATGTTTTTCTCTGCACCTTTAGCACGAGGGAAGCGAAGCCGACGGCAAGAGTAAAATGTAACACAGATTATTTTGCTGAAAAGTTTGGTAACAGTTTTAAGCGCTAGTAATGCAAATAAGAAAAAGCTTACCTAGGTATGACAGCTTGAGACTAAACCCTGGTTTGTCTCTCGAGAGAACATTTAGTTCGCTAAGTCTTGGATAGGTAATAAACGACGGCAACCTTGAGAAGTATTCTTCAGTCTTCAGGTAAGATAGCTGTAATTTGTTTACAAGTATCTTTGCAACATTTATTGAGTTTTCGATCAGTCTAGATGTGGCTAAGGGTTGTCGGGAAAAAATAACACACCTTCGCTTGCCTATATTGTTGACCTTCGTTTCTCATTCGAAGATTGAATTCTCGGCCATATTTAACATTTGCATCTTATTTGCATAATATTTTGCGCGCTGCGAAAAATACACAGACTGACAGCATAGTAAACATTTTTTTTTCTGTTTTTTGACTATCGATTGATATAGCGAGGACTTTTTAGGTTCAATCAAGAATACCAATAGCAACTCGCAATTTGTAAATGATTTGATAACGGATAACAGAATAAAAACGTTTTGCAACGAAGATACACTAATTAACCACAACCCTAGGTGCATTCCGTGTCAATACCACGCCGAATAAATACTTAAGGCCTCAGTCTAAGAAATGAGTCTGTGAGGAATGCTAACTCACTTTTAATTTTTAAACAGTGCTAAGGACCTTGTTCTTAGCTGATTTTTTAAACTATTTTAGATTTTTGACTTTTTAAGGATTTTTAACATGTTTTTGTATTTTTATTTCCTTATTATTTGCTGGGCCCCACTGAAAAACACCTTGCTGATGTGGGTACCCTGGATAAATATTATTGTTATTGTTATTATTATTATTATTATTATTATTATTATTATTATTATTATTATTATTACATGTATTAACTCAACATGTAACTTCTTTACATTTATTTCTTCATTCCGCAGCTCAAATATATGAATTTCATATATTCATAATTTCATTATTATTATTATTATTATTATTATTATTATTATTATTATTATTATTATTAACAACTGAAATCCAGCAGCCTGGCCCACAGCGCCATACAACAAAAATTTTGACTTTTTTTATTCACAAATTAAATTTGTAAATAGCATTTTTGTTTTTCCTTAGCAGCATGCCTTTATGTGTCCTGTCAAATTTAAGACTGGCGAATACAAATAATCTCTACGATCCTTCACTCGGCCGGCGATTTTTCATGAACAAGCATCTTAAGGTACGTACGTGTATTATTAGAACGACTCGCTTTCCTGAGGATAAAGTTTGCATTAATTGTATCTATTTTCATTTGGGAGAAACTCCAATAAAGAATAGAGATTTCCTTGCAAAAGTATCTGGAAATTTCAAGTTGGCCAAACTATTGCGATCATCTGTGTTCAATTTGCGACAGGGAATCTTGGTACCTTGGTTTTGAAAACTCAGGAGTCGCTTTCTTTGGCTTCCCGACCCCGTCGTTATTTCAGGCTCGAGGGAGACCTTCTTCGTCTTCCTCTAACATTTTGCGACCAGCCTTTTAGTAATTATGTTGGTAAAATAATACATGCTACTCAACATGTCTTATATTAACAAGATTTTTCTCCTTCCAGGTAAAAAAACGGCCTGGCGTGACTGGCACAACAGAGATATTATCGACCTCTGACGTTAACAGAGACACTATCGACCTCAACATAGCATGTCTTAAAAGGTGAGACTTGGTACAGAACTGACTTCAAATGTGTGGCCTTAATTAATGTAAGCCCCAGCCCCGGAAAGGACTGTTGAAACAGATTCTGATTACTCTCAAATTGAACGTAATAATTCGACACTACGAAATTTACCCCCCCCCCCCCCGCCCCCAGATAACGTTGCTTTGCTCTGAAAAGTATCGTGCAAGATTTGCATGAACCTGTAGCCAACATTGAAAAGGGGTGGGGTGGGGTGGGGGGAAGATGAAAGAGGAAAAGCGGTTTGGTAAAGTGCCGTTTTATGAAACGTGTACAACCATAAAAATTGAGTCACTTTCCCTTTGCTTCAACTATTTTTGTCCAGGGTTGCAGTTCTCATTAGGTTTCAAATTGGGCGGGACCAGGTTTGAAAAAGGGAAAGATATTTTTTATATTTCGGCCCCAGACGAAAGGAACTTGACTAATGCCCTCTTCCCTCAAAAACGTGCGACAAGACGATGGCGAACGGAGACCTATTGTAACTTTTCTGACGCTTTAATTTTTCGTCTGACCTTTTAATTTTGCAATTGTATTAAAGTTAATCAAGTTAACGAGCATTTCTTAACAAATAGTTTGTTTCTCTCCAGGTGAATGTAAGCGAACACATGAATAGATGGGCAAACTCAACAGAAGCGACGTTACTTACATCGTAGCATTGTTTTAAAAAAGGTGAGATTTCAAATTGTTATGGCATCGATATTGTGATGGAATGGGAGACAGTTCTGCTAAGGTGTGGAAATGAGTGTGATTAAATCTGTTATTTTGGTTCCAGTCAGGGGCAGTGTACCTACTAAGCGGGCATCTACCAACCACCCCACCCCACCCCTCACAAAACAAATTCCAACAAAGAGAGGCGGGAAAAGTGCGAGTGTTGCCGTGCACGTCTAAACAGAATATTATTTTTATCTCTTTACAGGTAAACATGAACTGTGGAAAAGGGAATAAGACAGTATATCCACCTTAACAGGACACCTTTATCAAACGAGGTGAGTTGTCTAGCTTCAGTGCGTATATATGTAAAAAATGACGTGGAGGGCGGAAATGCGGAGGGGGTGGGAAGCAACTGGGATAGGGGGAAACGCGATCTCTTTACTTTCTCCTGTATGGCATTCCTACTTTGGGTTACTTATCCTCTATTTTGATTTGGGACATTCATGTTGGCCGCATCCCCGTACTGGGGAGCGGGGATGGCGTAGTGGTGAGAGCACTCGTCTCCCACTAATGTGGCTCGGGTTCGATTCCTGGACCCGGCGTCAGATGTGGGTTTGATGGGTTGTTTGTTGTTGGTTCTCGTCCTTGCTTCGAGTGTTTTTTCTCCGGGTACTCCGGTTTTTCCTTCCTCCTCGAAACCCAACACTTCCAAATTCCAATTCGATCAGGAATCCGAGGGCCACAGGTTTGTCAGTTGAAAAACTGTTTAGTGTCACCCTCGTTAAACAAAGTCGATTTATTTATTTTATTTGCCGAGCATGTCTAAGTAGAATATTATTATCTCTTTACAGGTAAATATGAAGTGCGCAAAGGGAAATAACACAGCATCGACCAATTCAAACAGGACACCCTATTAAAATGAGGTTAGTTGACCAGCTTCAATAGATATATCTTCAACAGATACTTAGGACAATTATAGCGATGGGAATCTGTCTCAAAAAGGAGTAGTTTTCGAGCGGTTTACTATTAAAATAGGGTTCGGGGATATGAATTTAAACTACGAGGAAACATATTCATCTATCTTGAATTTACGGAAACAAAACTTGGAAAAAAGAACAGAAAGCGGAGAGCCTAGTCCTAGAAAACTACGAGATTTTCTACAGCTATCTGTCTTTTAGGAAGTTTTTTTTTCTGCATATCGTGAATGACGTAGAAAGCAAATACGTTTCTGTTATTTGACATTGGAATCTCACATAAAATAGTTTTGGTGTCAATTTGCCGTCCCAGTTTAAAATAGTAGCGACCTTCAGATCGGACTACGAGTACGAGTTTGAGTACGAATACGAGTTTTCAATTCCAGTTTGCAGGCTTTAGATTGTTACCCGTTACAGCAAAAACATTCGCATAGCATCCTTCTCTACTGGTCAGCAACAGGGAGGAACGAGGACTCTGAGAACAAAGCTGTTTTGTATTTCGTAAGTCGTACTGGTACCCAATCTTGTCGTCGTCATGTAACCTGAAGTTCGGTTGTGCCAAACAGAAAGCAAAATAAAACAAAAAATGGCGTTTTTGTGTGAGCCGTAAACTCACTGAATTTTGTCTCCTCTGCAGGATACAAGATACAAGGAACCTTCAAGATGGCGGCGAAATCAGGAAACCAACAAAGACAGTCAACTTAAGCAAGAACTAGAGGTAGAAAAACTCTTTACGAAGCTTAAGTAAAAGTTTACCATATTCACCCGCAGATCAAACTGGTGCGCAATCCTCTGCCATGCATAGAACATTTTTTCTGTAGATTGAGTCTTGAATTTTCAAAGGTGCGGCATGAACGCAGTTGTGGGTGATAGAAGGGTAAATATTGTAGACTAGTGTACTTTTTCTGTTCATTTCTTTAAAAAGAACGGAATTAACTAACTGAAAATTGAATTTTCATTGTCAAGATGCAGTGCAACTCCAGAAATAGTGAACAAGATTCAAATTCGTTTACCAATTGAATGGTAGCGTATAGAGAAAAGAATCTGAAATTCTCCAAACGAGCGTGCGTCCAAACTTAAGACATAGAATACAAAAGATATTTTAGTGCTATAATCACTGTTTACTACTCTCAAAACACAATTTCTTGCTGCGCTGTACCATCATCGCACTACAGTTGATATAAAAGTACAATTCCTGTCTTTGTTTAATGAAGAGAACGATGGTATGATCGGAATTTGGTCTTGTCGCAAATAAGCCGAATCCAGTTTGTCACAATCGCACATGACAGTACGGAAGAAAATAAAAAATTCGTTTCCTGTTTTTACGGCATTAAGCACGCGGATTCGTCTGTTTTTAGTTCACGTTAGTTGTCAGACTACTGAACAGCTAAGATGGGGACATTGAGATAACTATTCTTGAACTGTAATAGATAAAAAATGATGTTAAATCTCTCGATAGATATTGGAAAAAACGACAGCAACGAACAGACAGCTAACTTACGAGCACGCAAAGTGCTGCTCAATATGATTATCTTTGAATTAAATGGTCGCAATTCCGTGAAATAATCAACATACTTAACCATCTTGTATAGAATAATAATCAGCACCACAGGGAAGTACTGCTCAGTAGCTTTCATTTGAATGGTCACACTTTAGGATTTCATCCACAGACTCAAAACTTAGAACCACCTTGTACAGCAAAATAAACAGCACTACAGGAAAGTATTTCATCTACAGACTCAAAAGTTAGAACCACCTTGTACAGCGCAATTAACACCACTACAGAGAAATACTGCTCAGAAGCTTTCATTTCAATGGTCACACCTTCTAAGTATTTCATCCACAGACAAATTAACTGCCACTGCCTACAAACACCTTAATGGACTTACTGAACCTTAAATCGGGACTTACTGAACGTCGAGAAACATCAAGGAACAAGCCCTTGTAACTTACAAACGAACACTACGCTACGGGCGTTGACGAAAGTACTGCTCAGTAGCTTTCATTTGAATGGTCACACGTTAGGATTTTATCCACAGACTCAAAAGTTAGAACCACCTTGTACAGCATAATAAACAGCACCACAGGAAAACACTGCTCAGTCAGTAGCTTTCATTTGAATGGTCACACTTTAGGATTTTATCCGCAGGCTAAAAAATTAGAACCACCTTGTACAGCATAATAAACAGCACCACGGGAAAATACTGCTCAGAAGCTTTCATTTCAATGGTCACACTTTCTAAGTATTTCATCCACAGACAAATTCACTGCCACTGCCTACAAACAACTTAATGGATTTACTGAACCTTAAATCGGGACTTGCTGAACGTCGAGAAACATCAAGGAACGAGCCCTTGTAACTTACAAACGAACACTACGCTACGGGCGTTGACGAAAGTACTGCTCAGTAGCTTTCATTTGAATGGTCACACTTTAGGATTTTATCCACAGACTCAAAAGTTAGAACCACCTTGTACAGCGTAATAAACGCATCACAGGAAAATACTGCTCAGTCAGTAGCTTTCATCTGAATGGTCACAGTTTAGGACTTCATCCACGGATTAAAAAATTGGAACCACCTTGTACAGCATAATAAACAGCACCACATGGAAGTACTGCTCAGTAGCTTTCATTTGAATGGTCACTCTTCATTGGTTTCATCCACAGACTCAAAAGTTAGATCCACCTTGTACAGCGTAACCAACACCACAGGAAAGTACTGCTCAGTAGCTTTCATTTGAATGGTCACACTTTTTATGTATTTCATCCACAGTCTCAAAAATTAGAACCATCTCAGCACCACATGAACTCTACTGTTAAACTGTACTTGCTGAACGTCGAGGAACATAGAGGAACGAGCCCTTGTAACTTACAAACGAACACTACCACTCTGGCTACGCTACGGGAGTTGACGAAAGTACTGCTCAGTAGCTTTCATTTGAATGGTCACACTTTAGGATTTTATCTACAGATTAAAAAATTAGACCTTCCTTGCACAGCATAATAAACAGCAACACATGGAAGTACTGCTCAGCAGCTTTCACTTGAATTGTCACACTTTAGGATTTCCTCTACAGACTAAAACATTAGAACCACCTTGTACAGCATTATGAACAGTACTACCTGAACTCTACTATTAAATTGCCACTACCTACAAACAACTCTTATGGACTTGCTGAACCTTAATAGACTCACTGAACCTTTTCTTAACGTACATTGCAATACAATGACAAGCATTACAAATAGTTGCATGGATACATGGAACAGTACAGCCAGTTTCCGTTGTTGTAGCAGGAATCGTTATGCAAAACATCGAGGAACGAACACTACCTCTCATTCTGGCTACGACACGTTGACGATCCCTTTACAGCTGTACACAAAGACGAAATCAAATATTTTGACAAAAACCTCAACAGACAAAACGCCGACATACAGTTTACTGAGTAAATCGGGGAAAATGGTAAAATACCATTTCTAAACTGCTTAGTTACCCGTTACAGTACCACTTACGTACGTACAATTTACAGAAAAACGACACATACCGACAGACTAGTCGACCAATCATCTTTCAACCCTTCTTCTCACCAAGCATGCAAAGACTATTCGGAACTTGCCGAGACAAGCGCAACTAGTTTGTGACACACCTGGAAGTTAAACAGACGGAATTAAGTACTTAGACAACGTTTTCAACAGGAGCAATTACAGCCGGGACTTTATTAGATGCAACACGAACAGGAAATGTGAACCTAACGTTAAGAACACTAACTCGACAACTGTTTCTACTGAAATTTGCACTACTTTAACTGACATCAAGGGCGCTTCTGAAACTGATCGCACGGATCTTACAACCCTACAACATCCGTGTTGCTCACAAACCTATCACTACTAGCGACAACTGTTGACGAACGCAAAGGACAGAGACGAACCGAGCGAAAGATGACAGATCAAATGTTGCGACAGCCAGGCCGCGTACATTGGTGAGACTGAACACGGAGTGATTGAACACTAACGAGTGACTAGAAATGATGATATCAACACTCACGTTGTAGAACACCATTTATATAGAAACCACAGAATCGACTGGGACTCTGATAAATGCGCTACCTACAGTACGGACTGCTATCAACGAATCACTCTGGAAAGCTGATTTACTAACTTAAAACAAACACTACTGAACCGTTGCCAACAACAACCTGCACTTTACAAACGACTTAGGGAAGGTACGTTTTTTCTTGGGGGGAGGGCTGGGGAATTTTGGTATTTTTTTCCAAAAAAGTGTTGGCCCTCCCTCGCGTTTTAACAAAAAAAACTCCTGACCCCCCACCTTTAGGTGACTGACAAAAGTGCGACCCTCCCCTCACTACTACTTGGTATGTTCCATGCTGTAGAAACCTCAGAACGTTTCGCTTGTGAACGCAAAGTGTTTGAATACAAATATATCTCGATATTGAATGTGTGCGCGCTGAAACAAGGAAAATGGGAACAATCAGTGTGGGATATTTACGTTTTATAGCTGAAGTTTGAATATGGAAGTATAAACCTTGACTATTATAAAAGTTTCGAACATAAAATATCTAAGGGAAAATACACGCGCTTCCTTCTTCGACTAGCCGGCATTGCTGTTGGTTATTTTAACAGGTAAGGTTTATTTGTTTAGCATGCGATATCTGCCTCTCAAAAACAAATATTTCCTACATTTCCGAATTCTGTTAAAGGCAGACAGGCCTCTGTAGGAAAAGGAAACTTCTCGCACACGATTGAAGCATCATTAAAAACTTACCTATGAAGCCAAACATCATCTCGCTTGTCATGGCCGCTCGTGTACTCGATTGTACTTTGAAAACAGTACTCGTGATTCACCCTGGATGGTCATTTATTACACCAGAGATAAAATATTTAATAAATTATTAAACCAGCGTATATCACATGATGTTTCTCACTTTCCAGGTAGGCTCTGCGTGATCTAGCTCAATTTCCACTCTATAAAAGTATTACACAAATCTTCTTGTCGTACCATCATCGCGCGTTCTCAACTACGATCAGTACTATGGGTATAGATTCGCAAGGAATCAATCGGGGAAAGTGTTCATGCAGTGAATGCGCGGAGTTTGTGAGAGGCGGTGGAGTACTTTGTGGTTATTGTGAGTGCGCCCCAGTACGTCACGAGAAATTGACAGATCCAAATTCCGAGGCCACACAAACAGCACACGATGAGCAAGAAAACCAACCAAGAAGTAGCATTTGGAAAGATGTCTTACTAGGGTGGATTCCAGATCCAAAAGGCGATTATACTCGCTTTTCCAATTCCCTTTTGGCAGAATTCTCATTAAAAAATTCTGGAAAAGATGTGTGACCCTCCTTTGAATAGCTCACATGAGGTATGGCCCTCCCTTTTTGGTGCTCACTTTCACTGATGACCCTCCCCTCTGAGGCCCCAGCCCTCCCCCCCCCCCCCAAGAAAAAACGTACCTTCCCTTATTGACGACATCAATTAAACAGACAAACCACAGATAAACTGACTAACCTCACTAACAATAGACCAACGGGCATTTGACTAACAAAAGAAGGATCGAAAAGCACCAATCGTGTTTTTAGTCTTCACAGCCAATAACATCTCGGCTTAACTGACAGACGACCAATAACAACCCACGTTAGTCGACCAATCAGGACAACGACCAGAGACTTACAAGATGTACTGACTGATTGTCGAAACGTCCGTCAATGTCACCACAAACAGTCCTTCTCAGGACTACACTCACCCGGACGATCATACTTTACCGACTCATGGCACTGTTATGATGTGACTCCTGGGTTCAAACCATTTACACAGTACCACATGAACAGCTTTGTGCAGGACGTTGAACAGCTTAAAACTGCTTAAAGCAGCTTTCATTTGACTGATCACACATTTTTATATTTTACCCACAACTTTTACAGAAACGCTCTAATAGATTTTTCTCTAATTTCGCATACAAGGTGTGTAGGTTAATTAGTTCAATCCTTCAAGTTTCATCATAAAGTGTCTGTCTAGTTTTCGAGATAATTGATGTAGAAAGAGGGGCTGTCCGGTACCGTTACTATGGTGAAAGCTGTTGCTAGGAAACCAATGAAAAACAAACTTTGGTAATGTTTGAAAAGATAATATAGTATCAAGGATATCGAAGCTTGTCTTCTACGCGAAATTTTGATTTTGAAAGATACTGCCTAAGGCCAAAAAAGCTGTTGCGAGCCTCCTTAACTACCTAACATCGTTGTTTCAGAGCTAAAAGATCTGCTGAACGACCGGGCGATTTTAGTAAGATTTCTAAGTGGAAATCCTAGGCAACTGTAATTTATTATCTTAACTATTGCGTCCATTTGTTAGTTTTCAACGAGAAAGGATCTTAAACACAAAAGAATCGGTTCCTTGGTGAAAAACAGTAGGGCGGCTTAGTCTGTTTTCAGCTAAGACACGTTCATTTGTCAGTTTTCTGCAGGATTGCGAAAAAGGAAATATCTAATGTAAAACCGTAATCTATTCTATTCTGTTTGCAGTCCAATTACGCCCATTTTCCAGTTTTCAACAAGAAATCTCTGAAAAAAGATCCGAAAAAAGGAATATCTCATAGGCCATGCTCACAAGTAGTTGTCATTTCAATTCTCCAGTAGTGATAATTGTGGGACAAATTTAAGTCTGTTTTCAGTTAAGTTGCATCTATTTGTCACTTTTGAATCAGTGAGGACTTAAAGGTTACATAAAAGGCGATTTCTTGGTGAAAGGGGTAAATCGTTTTAGATCTTTCTGTTATATTGTGTCAGTTTGTCAAATCAGAGGACCTGAAAAAACTGAAAAAAAAGGACAATTTTCAGTTGAAAACGTGGGTTAAATTAACTGGTTTTTTTTAACTTTCATTTGTTAAAGAAAAAATTCCTTTTATTCGGAACTAGGCCAAACATAGTCTGTCTTCATTTAAATTACGTCAATTCATTAGTTTTCTGAAGGAAATTTTCTGAAAAAATTGAAACATTTATATTGAAGATATGTCAGGGAAAAGACATTGAAGGCCATTTCTAGTGCATTGGTGTTTCAGTTGTCAATAGGAATTGTACAGTCTTGAGGGCACGACTGCTATTTTTGGCTGGAATATTAAAAGGCAGTTTGCAAATACAACTTTTAGGTCCTTCACAACAGTTTTTTCGAGTATGTGTTTTAAATTCTGTGACAGTTTTCGGCAAGAATTTTGAGGCTCAGACTTTTCAGTTTAGTAACAAACTGAAATCAGGTCGTTTGTCTGTTTTCAGTTTAAGTTTGGACTGTTTCAGTTTACCAAGGCGATTCGCAATTCACGAGACAAAATAATGGTGCATCTTTCAGTTTTAGTGTGAAGTGAGATTGATAGCCAAATTGTTAATTTCAACGTAGACTTTTATCTGTTTTCAGTCTAAAATTGACTTTTGTTGGCTCCAGGCGAAAAAAAGAGGATTTAAAACGAGATTTGTTACTAACCAGTGTTAAATATATCAATCAAATTACGAGTTTTCTTTCAATTTAAAAACGTTGTCCCTATGGGGTTAAAGGATTCCAGTCAGCCAGGCCCTTGATTTATCAGTGAAAACGTAGATCAACCAGTTTAGCTTTTGTTTCGGCTATTTATCTCCGAATTATCAGTCGGATTAATTACAATTTCTCTTCAGATTTCTCTCTTGTTTTTCCAGTTAGAACTTTACGTTAAGGCAGAATTTTTAAGTAAAGAAAATGGGCTATCTGTGCTAAACAAAAGACATTACAATTCAGTTTTTTTTTTTGTCAAGTTCTTTTGAACAATAGCTTTCGGTAGAACAATAGCAGTTCAATTCGACCAATGAAATCTGCATAAGATGATAGAATTTTTGGAGGTGTAATCGTTGAAGCAATTAGCAATCGCTGAAGATGCAAAGCGTTCGAAGATGAGTTGGAAAATTCAAAGTGTTAACCGTTCGTTTTGAATATTTTTTGGCATTTCGTACGGCTATGTGCCTTTTACGCGTTCATTTCGACCATGTTTACCGGCCTACCAGTAAAGATCCTGCATAATTTGTTTGTTTTTAGTCTAAGTTTTAAGCGAAGCCGCCGAAGTCATTTGTTTGTTTTCAGTTCAAAGTAAGATTGTTTATCACTTTTCATTGACTCCGGCAACCATCGTTCGGATGTAACGTTCTAATTTTTACGTTTAAGAAATGTTTGTTCACTATATCTGTGTTGCACTGTATCAACAAGCGAAGATCAATTTACACGGCACAATGTTTTCTTACATCGGTCACATGAACAATTGGAGAGAACTTTTAATAGCTATGATTATTATGAAAGACATTTCTTCAAACAGTCATTCGTTTATTTGCCTGCATCGTTCGTAAGAAAGTTGTACCGTGTAAATTTATCACAGGCATAGATATGTTCAGTTTATCGCTCAGATGTTTTTGACTTCGAAGAATTAGTTTGAAGCAATGTCAATTTAGTTTTATAAGGAAGCCGAGAGAATTATTTCAATCAAAAACTGAATTTTTTATTTGGATCCATTTCGCAGAATGCGTTTATTAAAATAAAGTTTACGAAACTAGTTTACACTGCTATATGAGCAAATGAATTGCTTTATATTTGCCATGTAAATAAAAGGCCGTTTAAATGTCTCCAATTTTCCCGCCAAAAGACTTAGAAAAATACGGGCGCTTGAAATACGCATGCGCCGATTTTTTAAAATTCATTCCAAGTGGCTAATATCTGTTTGAAAATCTAGAATTTTCCCGCCAAAAGACTTAGACTTTTAGACGCCCAAAATACGCATGCGCCGTATTTTTGTAAAAATTTAGTTGAAGTAATTATTAAAGAATTAAAAGTCAACAAATAATAAACACTTGTTTTATTTTCATTGTCTTTATTCTCTCTTTCTTAAAAGTTAATTAGTTAAGTTAAAATCATTTTATTAATTAAAAGGTGTGACAAAGTTTTTCTTCTTCTATATATACTAAGTCTTTTGGCGGGAAAATTTGAAAAAATTTGCACAGCGTTTCCCTTGAACATTTTTGACCAGAAAAAGAGCTCAAAGGGTACCACTACAAAGTTAAACCCGCCAAAAAGCGTACACTACCTCGTGCAAAAAAAATTAAACTTCTCCAATCGCACAGAATAATCTTTCAGAATCGCCCTTTTCGATATAATCTTAGATTTTTTAATATCGAGTTAAATGGAAAACTAGATTCATGAATAGACTTTTTTATACCGAGTCTAGCAAGAATGTGAAGTTTCGTAGAGTTTGTTGTGAACTGAAGGAAAATTCAAACTTTGAAATGTACGATTTTTGCAAAGCTGAATGTATTGCTTGTCTGAAAACCGTGAACTTCAAATGTTTCGTTTTCTTTCAGTTATTCAACAGAACTCCACGAAACTTCACACTCTTTCTGAACTCGGTATAACAAAATCTATTCATGAATCCAGTTTTCTATTTAACTCGATATTAAAAAAAACCTAAGATTATATCGAAAGGGGGGAGCGGTGTTTGCACGAGATATTGTATACATGGAGAATTTAAGAGAAACATGACAAGCTAGAAAATCATTCAGTGAAAATTTTGTTCTGCGGAAGGACAATAGATCAAAAACGATTTGGATTTTTCAATTTAAATGCCTGGTACCATTATGTTTCTTCTTTAAAGTCCAATCAATCCTAGACTTCAAATTAACGGTTCCTAGCTTGACAAGTTGCCTTAAATAACAAGACCTTTTTCTGCCGACCAGTTCTCTTTGTAGCACAGGAGAAAATGCGACGCTTATACATAAAAATAACCAACGTTTTCTTACTGTGGAGCAAGTGATAAAATTTGGAACATAAAATATACAATTGCATAGCTTCATGTTTTTCTCTAGTGTCAACATTCTAGGCTAATTAAAACTAGCGTTCGTTTAGAATGGCGTGCACAATTGATAAAATTTGGAATCGGCAAAACGATAATATTCTTCTTGCTCTCAACTACAACTCTTCAAATTTCATAATTAGTTTCCTGTGCTACATCGAGTGCCAGCTTGCAGAAAAATTTCTTTTCCTCCAACGTAAAATCTACAACGTAGTACTAAGAGCTTGTTATAAAACCCAATGCCTGGTTCTCGGAAGGGGGCGATTATTTCGAGCTTCGCCTTAAAACTTGAAACAACGTCCATTCATTCGAAAAGTTATGACAACAGAAGTTATACAGACCATAATAAACGCAAACAAAACCAATATAAAAATAACTACTCTTCATCGTCGGGTCCTTTGCCTTGTGGCAACAAAAGCATGGCTTAGACGAAATTTAGGCTATTTTTGTCGTCAAATGTAACGAATCCTCTCTGTTGTATCGTTTCTTAAAAAAAGTATTCGATTTTATTCATCTTTCGTTTTCAGTGTTTTAGTTTGTATGAAGAGCAGGCACAAGTAACACAAACAAAAATTGATACAAATGTTTCCGTTTGAAGCGAGTGTTTTCTGCAGAGACAATTTTGAATCATATAAGAACAAAACAATTGCATGTTTAACAACAAAACAATAGAAGATCTGTTACGTGATTGTTCCGTAATTAAATTGAATTTTGTTTGATATTAATAAAACGATACAATACTGAATATTTGACAAAATTACTTTGTTAATTTAACCTTGTAACGACAACCAAAACCATTGTATAAAACAATTGTCGAAGAATTTTATTCCGATTTGGTTCAATTTTTCAAGTTACCGGACACAATGGTCTATCGACTCAGATAATTTAGAGAGCAAAACTCGAACAAGAAGTAAGAAAACCTTTAAACAAAAAAAATGATTTAATCTCTGATTATTTGCTTTATAAACGATACACTACCTCTGTATTTGTTTTTTTGTTTTGGTTGATTTGTCATCAGCGACAAAGAAGGCCATTGTAATTGATCGAAAACAACATTACTTATTTCGATTTGGTTCCATTTTTCCGTTTACCGGGCACAATCGTATATCGACTCATAAGTTTTAAAACATTAAAATCGAACAAAAAGCCAAAAAACTTAAGTACAAAAAATTGAATTTATCCCTGATTTTGTTTCAAAATCTTTGTCTGATGGAAAAACTATAACAGTGCTATACTTTTCTTGTCAAATTTAGAATAAAAAATTAAGGACAACTAAATTGTTGCTGAATCTCATTTTCGAAAGTTTGCAGAAACATCTGTCTGCTCAGCCCAGTTTTCTTTCATATCGCAAGTATAATTAAAAACCCTTTTAGTAAAAAAAACGTTTGTTTTGTGGTCTGTATAACTGATGTACATTGATTATTGTTACAAAAAGGCGGCCTCCTTCTAAGCCAGGCAACAGGTCTTTTAACGTAAGCCCCCAAGACGACAAAAGAACAAAGGCATTCTTACTCCTCTTAATCTTTCAGAAAACTTCTCTTCAACCCAAACGGCGAAAAGTAAAACAAAGGTGTGAAAATTTTAGCTTTTGTTATTTTTCAATGAACGAGAATAGTTTTATCATGGATTTGATAAACAAGAATGCGTATTTAGAAAAGTGCCTTTGCTCTTCTGTCAACAAGATAAATCAGTTTATGTAGCAAGCGTGAATATTTTTAAGGAGGCTCTGACAGTGAAATTTAATCCTGTCCATTAAATTTTCAACAAGTTTTGTTGTGCAACGTCAATCTTTCCATAAATTGAAAGGTAAGTCAATGAGAATGAAATTTGACTACGAAATATTTCGACGTTAGCCCAATGTCTTTATCAAGAAACTCAATGAAACGTATCGTATTAATTAACTTAATTTATTTATCTTGTTTCTGGCAAAAGGCAGAGTTTTAGAATATAATGTGCACATTATAAGCATTGATACCATTTTGCCAAAGTTACCGAAAACCAAATAGATATTTCGTTTCGAATTTTTAGTTGAAAGCACATGAGCTTTGTTTCACAATCTACTGAAAAATTACTGATGGGAATCTGAAATAATTTGGGTAATAATCGCCAATAGTTGCATCAAAATCAGCGTCAGATTATTTCTAAAAACTGTGAAGTAAATGCCACATAATTAGGTAACATTCCGTACCAATTACGTGGTTTTATTGTTTCTCTACCTCGATGATCTCTTATTGGAAAGACCAAAATCAACAAAACCGGTTGTGAAAAGTAAACTGCCTTTTGGCAAATAATTTGGACAACGAGAATTAATATAATTTGATGTCAATGAAGCTGCAACTGTTACATTTGCACAAAATCCGTAAAAAAAGTAAATTCTAGTCAATTACACTTTGATACCAATTCCATGGTTTTATTTCGACTCGCTAACTGGTTTAAAACGTAGATTCGAAAGTCAACTAACAAAGGATTTAAGCAACCAGAAATGATTTACATTGGCATTACCGAGATTGCAAACTGCAAAAAAATTTGCCTTAAATAAATAAACTGTCAGAGTCGCCTTTAAAAATACAACAATTCCACATTACTGACATTATGGCTACAACATTTATACCCAGACGTTCAGCGAATCAACAATTCAATGTCATAAAATCGAAAATTCTTTCTTGGAAATTCAGTTGAAAAGCACATTAAACAAAGACGAAAACAAACTTAATTTCCTCCGGCAATTTTTCATCAAGAATTAAGACATGTGAGTCATCGAATCAACCTTACGATTTAGGCGATCGCTAAACGTTTTTAAAATGGTGGCTGATAAAAAAACCCTTAAATATGTTCTTCTACCAATCTCTTAGTCCCGTTTTACGTTCAGACAATTGAGAGCAATGAGATCCCGGCGCATCTCTGAAAAATGAATTGACTTCAACACCCGTCTTAGGCTATGTTTACACGGGACCGGTCCGGAACGGATCCGGTCCGATTTTCGGACCGGATAGGCCTTCTGTTTACATGGGACCGTTCTGGAACCGGTCTGGAAGGGATCCAAAACTGGACCTGCAAAACAGCAGGTCCAGTTTTGGATCCGTTCCGGACCGGTTCCAGAACGGTCCCGTGTAAACAGAAGCCGATCCGGTCCGGTTCGGTTCGGAACGGTTCCGGACCGGTCCCGTGTAAACGTAGCCTTAGTGCTACAATTGTGCTGTGTCAATTTGGTGAGAAGTTGCAAACAATTAGTAGCTAGCTTCTACAAAATAAAATTCACTTTAATAACTCCCAGTGCGATACGCTGTGTCAATTTGGCGAGTAAATTCACAAATTATAAACAGCCAGTTTCTGCAAAACGATTTAACATCGGTATCTCCCAGTTCAATTCCATGTAAATTTGGTGCGTAAATTCAGGCAATTATCAAGTTCTATTTGATAAATGCGGCGCACTTCTGTGAACTGAATACTTTCGCGACACCAACTGAACCAGCTTCAAAACAAAATTCGTTCTGCCACCATTTAGAATTACGCAAAATTATCAAAATTCTTATCTTTTGTAGTCGCCTCCTGCTTTGTCCGTGTAGTCCAGTTTGTCTTCACAAGTTTCCTTCTTGAGTCTTCTTGAGTCTCCCTTCACTTAGTTTTAGAAGCCTTCTGAAAACAGAAATAAGCAATACAACTTGTAAGCTCGAATGCTACAAATTCTAAAACGTGCAAAGAAAACCGTAAGCAGCTTTCTCCACCTTATGTTTAACTTCGAGCTCAATTTAGGCTTTCAACAAGTTTAACGTTTCTAATTAAACACTCTAAATATTTCAGCCTGCATGCGCTTTTTGTTCATGTAGAATCTCAGTTCAACAAAAGTCAAGGGCTGGTTCGAAACGCTTCCTCTCTCATTCCGAGGACTGTTAACAACATGGAAGCAGAGCACAGATATTTACGGCCCGAAACTCTTTTTTCCTAAATGCCTCGTTCTTAATAAATGACAAACGAAAGTGCTGAAACATTAAATAGACGTGTACTGGTTTACAGCCAAATTTCACATTGAAGGCGACGCTAAACTGAAGCACGTGTTAGCTTCACCGAGTAGAGTATTATACATACTTTTTTAGCTTTCTGAAAAAATTTAAATTCATATTATCTCGCAATGTTGCTTACCTTTGATAGACGTTGTGTAGCAACCTTTTCCCTTCCTTTCAGGAGTCTTCGAAGTTCCCTCAGGATCACCAAACAGTCCTCAGAACCAGGAGACATCTTTTCACGACAACGACCTGCAACGTTTGTGACAAAATTCCACAATTTGTCTTGAATATGGATTAGGAACTGGAGCCAATGGGTGGCAAATACGTCAGAGATTTGGAACGAATGCTGCTGCATGCCTACTTTTTTATATAAAGAGCCAATACCGAAACGCCAAACAAAGAAAAGAAAACAAAAGAATGGAAAACAATAAAAACCCTTTTAATCGATTTGGTATACTTTTCTTACATAAGCAACAAAGGGACTTTTGGACAGATCTTCTCGAAAAGAAGACCCACAAAATAAAAAAAATGGTAATAAAATAAACTTTCAAACTGTTTTTTTTAGTGTAACTACACTACAGAAACTGCATCTTGGAATAATATCTCGTGCCCAGGGTCTTCACAGCGTAGAAATCCAAAATGGAAGCATGTAAGGAGTGCCGTCAATTTGGATTCCAAAGGATTAAGGGCCGTGGAAACGGATTTGTGGTACACTAACGTGTTCCCTTTTGTATCCTGGCGCGTGTGTGTGTGTGTTCCTTTTTTATTGCAACATTTGTTTCCCTTTTGCGCCCTTCCGTATACCTCGTTGTGCCCTTGCATATTGAATGTTCCAATCAATCGATCGATCAATCAATCAATCAATCAATCAATCAATCAATCAATCAATCAATCAATCAATTAATAGCATTTATCAATACACGCTGATTTTAGCAAGAGCTGCTAATAAGCTGAAGTGGACGGGTTGTTCATTTATTAAGAAATAAAAGCTATTTTAATAGGTCAAAATTATAAAAGAAACTAAAAGATATTTACATAAAAAAGCTACCTAAAATAAGCGTCCTCTGATAGAGTACATAATAAAAGCTAAACGTTTTCGTTATTAACATCATCAGTAAAAGATGAAATTATCATTGCTCTGAGGTTTGATATTCCTCTTTGATGTTCCTTTTTGTACCCTTACAAATTTCCTACAGATAAAAAAAGTACGACTTCCATACAGAGCAAAAAGGTACGACTTTCACACAGATCAAAAAAGTACGACTTCCACACAGAGCAAAAAGTACGACTTCCATACAGAGCAAAAAAATCCATATAGAGTCGTACTTTGTTCCTTTCAGTCGTACCTTTTTCCTCTCAGTCGTACTTTTTTCCCTCTCAATCGTATCTTTTTGCTTTCAGTCGTCATTTTTTCCTCTCAGTCGTTTTTCAGTTGTTCCTCTCAGACCTTTTTTTTCCCTCTCAGTTGTACTTTTCTCCTCTCAGTCGTACCTTTCCCCCCCCGTCGCACCACCTAGAATATTTCAAAACGGAACATTCAAGTTCTGGTAGTTACATTTTTCTGAAGACTGAATTTCCGAAGCTAAGATTTTGCCACAGTAAGGGAATTGTCATAAAGTAGCATACGGTGAGGGGGTTGTGGAGCGAAGGGGACGGTTAAAGCTTTTTGTGCCCTTAAAAAGACCGGAGGGGGTAATTTCTGTCTTTGTCGTTATCAGTCCGTATCGTCACCCGTTTTTTGCTGGAAAGCGATTTTTTTCGCGCGAGATGAAAAGAAACTTTCGTCTGCCTTGTTTGAATTAGGAGGGGCCGTATGTGTACTGAAATAGCATCTATGCATGCTGAGCAAAAACCTGAGCTCGGTACCCGTACCAGAACGTTCACAGCGTTCAAATGCAAGACGCGTGCGCAGGTCCCGCAAATTTTGCAAAGGAAAATACGTGGAGAGCTTCACTTTTCACTCCCTTTCTAAAAACGTAAGGTTTTATGTTGATTATGTGTTCAAAATGCAGAAACTGTCTTGCGCAAGCTAGTTTTATCGGCGCGAAATTCACTTTGTCGGGACATTTTATGCCTCTTGTTGACACGAACTCGGCATTCCTAAACATTTGAAGACCCTCAAGGCTCTAAAAAATCGGACCGGACGTGGCTTTCTACCTTTGACCGCTGTGAAACCATACCCAGCTTATTACGTTACAGAGATTAACACGGTAGAAAATGAGATGTCTAAACGAGTGTCCTTGCTACGTTTTCACAGGGCGCAGAGGAGTCATATTTGACTGTACTGCTGCCTAAATTCATCGCGCAAATCTATCTTGTTGATTCAAAACAATAAACGTGACTGAACAAAGCGTCATGCTATCTAGTTTTTATACCCGTCTGGTGAAATTCTATCCGCAAGACGAAAGCCGCATACAGAAGATACTGTGGGCGTATCACCAGTAACTAACAGCCGACTGACAGTGCCTCGTTTCGGAAAGCGAACGCCCTTCGGGCGACTTTCGTCTTGCGGACAGAATTTCACCAGACGCGTAACTAGATAGCATGATGCTTTGTTCAGTCACGTTCATTGTTTTGAATTTTAAAAACAAGATCGATTTGCGCGATGAATTTAGCCAGCGTTATGGCCAAATATGACTCCTCTGCGCCCTGTGCGTTTTTAGGTACCCATATCATTTTTATCTGAGGTTTGCAAAAAAAATTCTTCCAAGTTTAAATGGGTCTGAACTCATGATACAAGCAATAATAGAACACTTTAATTGCAACAGAGATAGAAAAACATAACCAAGAAAACAGGCTTGAGATAACAACGATACAGCTTTTATCAGTACATACCAAACCAGTGGATAGTGTTTTTCGTGCGCTCTGATTGGCTACTCAAACTCGGGATATTTAAAACTGCCATTCACCTCCCGGCATTTTTCTGGATTTCGCGCACAAGTTTTCCCTCATTTCTCAGCTGAGAAAAAGGAACTATTTGGTGCTGGCTATATCTACTGGTTTGGTTTATACTAAAACAATTATTCACCTCAGTGTCGGTGAAGAGTGGTAGCTATTTATATCCATCACTATTCACCCCCACTGCGGCGAACACTTGTTAATTATTTTTAAATATCGGTCGAAAAAGGGGAAAATAAGCTTGCGATCAGACCACATTTCTTAAGAATTACATACAACTGTTCCAAATATTCGAAAAACGAATGTTAAAACTGGAACGTTCTGCAAGATCAAATCGAAACATTTAGTATATAATAACCTTGTTAATTAGTTTTACTACACCATATATAATGAAAGCAATATGTCACATGATCGACGCCAAAACATTTTCCAACCGAAAAATACTACAATGAAGGACACTGGTCTTGTATAATTCTAACAGGCTAGTGAACGTTACTAATACATTTTTCAACGGTTACACATTAAAGTGAATAGCAAAAAATTTTTCCGAGAAATTGCAAAGAAAGTCTCTAAAACAATCAGATTTAATCATTTTTTGGTGTAACGAATTTTAAAGAGTGTGTTCTTAGAAAGAAAAACAAGCCTGCAATATGGTTGGATCTTTGTGAACTGTTCCTCTTGCACTGCTTTGACCCAACAGAAAGATCACATACAATCTGCTGAATGATTTCAATTGAAAAAGAGCGTTTCGCTTCCCCTGCTGACCAAACAGAATAATATGATTCCATCACCATCATTGTTTTCCTCAACTCTTGTCCAAGCATTAGTTCACGTTAAACTGAAGTACAAATTAACGCGGACAAACTCTGTTCAGCTTCTTTAAGGCAATGTTCTAAAGGACTGACTCCAAATTTTTGGCTTGTAATCACATCGTATTAAGAAATGTTCCACTGCTCAGATTACAGGACGGGACTCAGCACTTCACGAAATACTACATTTAGTTCTCTTGCCCGGTGATGAAAGAAGCGGTTCGCCCTCGGCGGCAGGGCAAATGGCGCCTTTATTTTTCGTTGTTTTTGGTGACGATTCTAGGTCACAGGGGCCACTAATGTTATCACAAATCTCAGCTCCTTTTGCTATTTTCACTGGAACTTGATCCATTTTTGCCGACTCTGCCGTTGTAATTTCGTCACTTCTCACATCTGTCTCGTTACCGTATTGTTTGTTTTCTTCTTGTTTCACTGCAAACCACATGTCTTGTTCTGGGGTCTTGCCATCAACCGAGGTAGGACTATAATCCGATTCCAGTAAAAGATGTGTATCGCTGCGATATGAGGCCATCTGTAACTCTGACTCAATAAAAATGCTTTTTTACACTATCGTTTGTGGTCTAAAATAGTAAACTTCTCTCTTACATGTGATTTTTTCATGATGAATGTTATTGGCCTAGTCAAAAGCATGTCAAAACAAGCTACATGA
>OZ024899.1:33670037-33704037 GCA_964017195.1 Siderastrea radians | reverse complement strand
GAGGAAAACGTGTATAAAATCACATGATTACCGACCTGAAATCATAGATTTGAGTGCGTTTGAGGACTTATCAGAACTATTTCCGTTGATCGTTGACGTTAAAAAATTACCCATTTTTGATTGTTGATGGTTAAGTTTAAGTGACGGCTGAGGAATCTCCAACGAGACCCTCCACATGACTGTACATGTGGCCTCGCAAATAGGTCTTCCTTCATTTACTATACTTAGAGGATAGACATTTTCAAAAGGCCATGACATTTCCGATGAGGTTACATTGCAAATATTAGGCCCTTCTTCTGTTTTAGGAAGAAATTGTTTCTCCCTCGCCCACACCCTTCATGTTTTCATCATTCCTCCGATTTCTTGTTTTCTCGTTTACAGTTTTCTCATCCTAATTTGTTACACAGAGCTGGGTTACTTTTGTTTTGCCGTCTACAAGCGAAATACGATTCTAAAAGCTGTCTTATACAGGAAAATGCATGACGTTACCTGCTTTCAAAGGAACTGCTTTTACAAACATGTCCGGCTCCTTCTACTCAGGTAAGGGCGCGCTTTTATGGGAACCATTCTGGAATGTGAATACTTGGAATGGCTTTCTACATCCTCGGAGACCCAGGGGCACCTAGTCGGGACGACGGGATTTTCACGGGCGAAAGTTTACAACCGTTCTTGTTGTAAACTTTCGCCCGTGAAAATCCCGTCGTCCCGACTAGGTGCCCCTGGGTCTCCGAGGATGGGCTTTCTAGCGCTCTTTGAGTACCTGTTCTCATTCTGGAATCGTTACAACGGTAGTTTTTTCTCGTTTCATATTCCAACAATTGTGATCATTCCAGTTATGCTTATTCTCATTCTAAAAGAGACCAAAACAGTCTCCAGCTCTGAGTGTCTCGATGCGCCCGCGATTCCACAGGGCGCAGAGGAGTCATATTTGACCGTAATGCTGGCTGAATATTCATCGCGCAAATCGATCTTGTTGATTCAAAACAATAAACGTGACTGAACAAAGCATAATGCTATCTGGTTACGCGACTGGTGAAATTCTATCCGCAAGACGAAAACCGCATACAGCAGTTACTGTGGGCGTATCACCAGTAACTAACAGCCGACTTGTCGTTTTTCTCTTCTCGGCACTTCGTGCCTCGTTTCGGAAAGCTTCCCTTTTTGATAACGTCGCCCTTCGGGCGACCAATGTCAGCCTTTTGTCTTGCAGATAGAATTTCACCAGACGCGTAACCAGATAGCATGCTTTGTTCAGGCACGTTCATCGTTTTGAATTCAAAACAAGATCGATTTGCGCGATGAATTTAGCCAGCATTACGGTCAAATATGACTCCTCTGCGCCCTGTGGCGATTCTCGCCACTTTCACGGCTGGGCGCACGGGTTTGGTTGCATGTCCGTGACGTCATTACAATTTTAATAATTATGCAGACAACCCACACGTCGATTGCATAAATTTTATCGGTTTTTTTCTGTATCGTCTTGAGAAAAAGCGAAATGCGAAAATTATTTCCTGAAACGCCTCCCAAAAGTGTGAAATTTCAAAAGAAAGACGAAATCCCGCTAAATTATGCCGCGCATTCTGCCCCGCAAATTTCAGGGGGCTTGTCTCTGATTGGTCAGTCTAAACAATAACCAAACCCGTGCGCCCAGCCGTGAAGGTGGCGAGAATCGCGGTTGCATCGCGACACTCATGGCTGGAGACTGAGCCTAATGGAAGCCATGCGAAGACGCGTTTAAGTTCGCGTGGAAACATGACGCACGTGAGGAGAAACACGTGCGTCAAGTTTCCACGTGGAAGCCAATTTCGCCTGCGTTCCCTTGTCCCTCTCGACGGCTATCTCTGAGCAAAAGGAGAAACTGCTCTGCTAATGGTCTATGAATGAGGCGCGCGCCATGGGCTCTTGAACGTGTACACCTGCGATGTGTTCACCTACTAGATGCTTAGTTCAATATGGTGTGTTGCACCAGCCTAGTACCCAGGCGTTCTCTTCTCGGTCATTCGACTTAGCGCGAAATTTCGTGCCCTCACCGAATAATAATAATAACGACTTTATAAGTGGTGCATCCACGAGGCGGCTCTTCGCCTACTAATTCTAATTACAATGTGCACTAACTACAGTCTATTTTCACACAAAATTAAGATTTGAATTGAAAAAGGATATATACAATAATTTAAAAAATGTGTACAGCAAGCTAAGAAGAAAGAAGCTTTCTAAAAAAAGATCATGATACAATATTGGGAAATGAGATCGGATACATTGGTTAAGGAAGCAAGGGAAAAAATAAAATTTAACAAAAAAAATTAAGTACAACAAATGAATTAATAAAGGATCAGTTGTACGGTTTTTTTTCTGCTTTTGGAGATCATAAGCTTCTTCGCTAACCTGACGAACTAGAGCTTTAATAAAAACCGTTTTTCCAGCCACCTTATGCCAGCCAGGATGAAGACTGATGACGCTGACGCTGCCGACGACGAGAGTCATAATGATCACATCAACGTTAATAATACTGGTGATGATGACAACTCGTGCATGATATGGTTTTGTTGCACTTATCAAATTAACAAATAGATTCCATGTTGCCGTGCGTCTGTTCAGTAATAGATCACAGATGGCGTCAACATGTGGCAAGAACAAAAAAGTGGCACACAAGCCGATAGCCAAGTATGTCACTGATGTTCTTACCACATTTTGACAGACGCACGGCAACATGGAATCTGTTTTATATAACAACGAAAAAGTAAAAGTTTTTAATGATGACGTAGTCTATGCGCCTGTCCTGTAATAGACCATAAGTGCCAATCAAAATGCGTGCATAATTGAGCTTATTATATAAAGCACCTGCAGATCTGTTTTGTTTCAATGTGAAAAGTTCTGGTCGGACGAAACAAAAGATACAATCGAGTATCGTACGCTCATGGGAGTTTTTTGATTAGCCTCTCAAAAGAAGAAAAGAGGGCTACTGCCATTGAAAGTGCTTGTCTGAGACATTTCGTCCGCCTCAGATGCCTGTCTCAGACATTACGTCACAGTCGTGATTTTGTTTGACGTAGGCAAATTTTGTTTGGCCACTGTTCAATGATTGGCTGCAATAGCCCACTTTGTTGTGCTGAGCGACCTGGCCTTTTAGTTGAAGCGAGGCTAGACTTGACTTTCTTTTGAAAGAGGCATCACTGCTTTATTCTCATATCAAAATGTTTCTAATCATAATCGAGCAGCAAGTTTAGCTTTCACTCAAAGGCTAGGGCTCTAACCACACAAGGTAAAATAGGCTATTTGCACTTTTGTATTAAAGAATAACAGCAGAATAACAAAAATAATAACAATTGATGTATTTATTATTTTACTGATCAAACGGAAGAGGTCTAAGACTATTCCAGACATGAATTAAAGGCTTTATATAACGACATCCTTTACAACACTGCATATTACATACACAATTTAAACATTTCCCCCCTAAGAAAACCTATATCCCTTTTGCCATATCACATTAATCCTTTAAGCCCCAATAGTGACAAGCACCTAATTTCTCCTTACAATATCCCTCCTTAATCAAACATACATGTCACAGAAATAAAGGAAATGATCACAAAACATGAAATGTCTGGTGTTTGTTGAAGTACTCCCAACTACAATCTTGGACAGAATAACATGGAACAGAAACCCCCCTACCCCCCCCCCCCAAAATCAATGTTGAAGTCGCGCGAAGAGAAAAACGCGCCATTTTGCATCCTTGATTTGGGGGGAGGGGTGGTCTGAGTGTTCCATTTAAAAAGTCCGAGATTGTAGTACCATAAGAAATACAAGAACACTAAGGAGAATATACACATTGATATTGGAGCTTAACGGGTTAATTTAAACTTCAACACAAACCTCTCCTAGTTAAGCCCTTTCAGCCCCAATACTAACTAGCATCTAACTTCTCCTTACAATATCACTACTTGGTCAAACACACAGGTTACGAGATCAACGAAAATGACTACAATAGGTAAAGATCTTGGTGTTTAGACAAATTCTCCCACGTAGTTTCAAAAGAATTATATGGAGGACAGTAACGAGAATATGCATGTTAATATTGGGGCTTAAAGGGTTTTAAAATGTCCCAGGGATACGTCTAAATGTATTTGGGTTACTACATGTTAAGATTTAAGCAAAACGGCTAGGATGGCTCTTGAAAGAGTTTAAAAATCCAGGACAAAATTACTTATTAGACATAGGACTGACAAGTTTACAAATACTGCAAAAATTTGATTTGAAACCTTTCCAGTTTAACACAAGCAGAACAAAATCAACGCATACACTACTATATTTGGCCAAAATCATCCTTTTAAAACTATTTTTCATATAGGTAATAAATCCTGCTAACGAAAATAAAAATTGAAGGTTTTTATGCAAAACTGTCATAAGTGGTGGGTTTGTTGATAAATTCATATTTTTTGTACTATTGTGGATCAGAAAACATCATTTGAGGCCACAGACTTTTGATGCAACTTACAATCCTATTTAATATAGAATTTGTTTCAAATAAAACTTACAGTGTTGAGCATTTGCCCTCAGGTTTGGTAAACACCTTGAGGTTGCAGGGGGGGGGGGGGGGGGCTTGAACCTCAGGGAAAAAAGGGTGGGAAATCTACAGGTTGCTTATAAATGAATCCCCCAAATGAGGGGATTTGACCCAGAATTCTTTAGAAAAGTCAAATGTCCCGCATTTGCCTCAAGTTCCCACCTCACTTTACACTGATATAACCACAAGAAAACTTTCCAAAATGACGAATTTTGAAGTCCAAAGAATATTAATCCACTACATTGTAAGATACATAGAACAAGTCTGTATGCCGTATGCCAAAAACAATATTACACGTGACCCAGAACCAAAAAAAAAAAAAAAAAAAAAGGAAACCACAATTTGCAACGGTTTTGCAAAATATCCTCATTATCCATCCAAACTGTGTGGTCAATCGTAACAAAATTAATACACAAATTTATCTATTCTGCATTTTTTTAAGGATGAAAACACATGAAAAGCAATCATGAACTGATTTCATTTGAAGAGAAAGGAATAAATTCTTTATACACTTGTCATTTGAAACAAACATTCTCATGTCACAGGGATATGTTGATGACAATGAAATTGCTGAAAAGCAATCTTAATTCTGCTCCAGCTACAGGCAGTGCAGAATTTTGCCACCATATATGGTCCACATGTGAATAAAGATTATTATAGTGCATGGTTAAGTAACATTAATAATTCAAATTAATCTGAGAACTACAAACATCTAATTCCTGTTTCCCACCCGCCCCCACCAAAACAATCTGTCATTTGATCGACCCTCCTCATAAGTGCAAGGGATGGGAGACAAATGTTTGTTACATGTTAGACAGTCAATTCTAGCATACCATTTTTAAGGCAACGTTCCATGGCATCAAATCCAAACATTTTACAACAAAGTACACGGCTTCTTTTTGCCGTGTCTTCTCTTCTTCCTTTCAAGTGCTGCTTTGGTGGCGGCATAAAATACCTCTCTAACTCCCTCCTTTGTTTTTGCAGAGCATTCCATGAAACAGTTGGCATTGATTTTATCCCCCATTGCCGCACCTTCCTCTGTCTTCACTGGTTCTTGTTTCATCTTTGCCAACTCCCTCTTTGTGTTTTCATCATTTCTCAGATCTTTCTTGTTACCAACCAGAATAATAGGTACATTCGGGCAGAAATGCCTAACTTCAGGAGTCCATTTTTCAGGGATGTTTTCTAAACTGTCGGGACTATCAATGGAGAAGCACATCAAAATTACATCTGTGTCAGGATAAGAGAGGGGTCGTAGCCTGTCGTAATCTTCTTGTCCCGCTGTATCCCATAATGCTAACTCTACGGTCTTGTTGTCAACCTCAATGTCGGCCACATAATTCTCAAAAACAGTTGGCACATAAACTTCAGGAAATTGATCTTTGGAGAACACAATGAGAAGGCAGGTTTTGCCGCAAGCACCATCACCCACAATCACCAGCTTTTTCCTGATGGCCGTCATGTCTAATCCCCAACCTTCAAAAAGACAAAAATTATTATAGGTTAATACGACCTTAACTTGAAAACAGTGGCATTTCATGTATCTTCCAAACTGTCTACAACAGGTGGCAAGTGGTTTCACCAAAAATTAGGGTCTGGCAAAATTTCAGCTAAATTTGAAGCATCTCTCAGACTCGCCTTTTGAGCCTAGCCATCTCAGGATTGGGAAGCCGCCTATGAGTCTTGACTTTTCAGAATGCTATAAAATGAATCTCGAAGTACTGATGCGCTTTGGCAACACCTTTAGTTGTCGAAACTGACCTGAAAGTCTTGGGTTAGAATTATTGTGTCCTAGAAAAGGTTTGGGCTCACACTTAGAAAACTCTTAAAGCTTGGTCTTGCAATTTAAAAATGAAAAGGGTCTCAGGCTCACCCAAGAAAACAATTGTCTTGCCGTCTCGCAATTTTACAATTAGCCACCCCTTCTACAGTGTGGTAGCAACAACAAAATCAAGTACATAACAAAAACGGTGTGCCAGTTAAGTCCCACCCATCACACCACTTTGGGATTTTCTGCAGATTACCTCAAGGGAAACACTGACTTGATAAAAACCCATGTACAAATGGCTTAAAATCTGTGACATTGCAAAAAAAAAAAACCTCTGAACATTTGTGTGAGCTGCTGTAATTCCTAAAAGTTGCCAATTGATGTATTTGGTTATTTATTCTTACTTAATTATATGACTTGTATTTATTTCAAATCAATCACTGACAGACTGCTGTGCCTTTGCAGCCCCGCCCACCTCCATTAGCTTCTGCTATTTGTGGGCAGAACCAAATCTTCATTTATGAGTATTTAGTATTTTATCATTCATGTTTAATAATTTATGTAACAATAAATTATTTATGATTGGGCACTGCAAATTAAGAGACGCAAACTGTGACAAGGGCGGCAAATATGATTAGAAAGACACTTCACTTTCGATTCAAGACTAAACAAAATAATGGATTAATAGTGACTTCAAAGGCTGTATAAGCAATCTGTTGGACACCACAGGCAAAAGTCTTTCTTTCCCTCAGTATGTGTTGCTCTAATCCTAAATCTGTACCACCTTTACTAAACACATCTGGGCCCAGTTGTTCAAACCAGGGTTAACCTAACCCAGGATTAGCGCCAATTTTTAATTCTGTTTTATCGCCAAATGATACAGATTCCTGTAAATGTTTTTTGTCCTTCATTTTGACTTTGGTTGCTTTCAAACAACCACTTGGAATTTGCTGTGAAAACTCTCTTGAAACAAGAGAAACAGCGACCTTGGTTAAATTTTAATCCTTGGTTAGTGTTAACCAGCTTTTGAACAACTGGGCCCTGCAGTCTAAACATAAACTGGGCACCACACTCTATATATGCTGAGGAATCTCTACGGTACAATAAATGTCAACTACAAATTATCATATCACACATGTACATGTAGCACAGGATGCAGCATATGACAGTGTTACAGATAAGAGTGCGTTACTCCTGTGGTCAGAGCTCAAAAAACTTGGTTTTCACTCATAATACTCAACAGTTGCTATCTATTCTACTTATCCTTTCTTGACATACTGACTAAAAACGTGTTTATTGTGGCCTTCACTTTCTTTAGTCACAACAGTCCCTACAGTGACTTTTACTGCCCAGAAGCTCTAGAATACTCTCCCACAACAGATCAAAGTTCTGGAAACTATCTTTAGACCTTGAAAGGAAAATTTCAGACATAAAATTATTGCTATGTTTGATTGTTTTTATGTTTAGAATTTGTTTAAATTACACTAATGTGCATTATTAATTTATTTTAACTTTTAGCTTAATAATTCATCTAATATATATAAGTATAAATGTCATTGACTTAAACCTTTAAGTGCTGTGGACATTATTAGTGGAAATGTGCATTCAATGTCTTAAATATTACTTCAAACTTCTTTTGGTCTGCATGACAAGTTTACTAATGCCTGCAATAAGAACCCCACATTTGTCCTCTAGAATGTAAACCAAATTACATTTGCACCCTGATCTACCATAATGAAGGGCAACCAACATAATCATGTAACTTCCATTTCAAACACAGGGTTTCCAAACTACCGAATACATTTCTATCAACCACCACAACCCCTGGCTTACAGCTCTACAAGGAAGCAGTGCAAGTACAACAGTTCTACAAGCAACAGTTTAAAGCTCTATTAAGTACCCCCTCCAATAAAAATGTTTGGCCGGTGTACTCGCAAAACACTATTTATTGCTTCATTTAAGTTATGTAAGGGGCTAACTTTCACACTTAGTACAAGTCAAAAGTATTAGACAACCTTGCATATGTGCTGGAAAAAAAGGGCCTGGCAATAATCAACTTTAAGCACCTATTCCTGACACCTGATATATGTAATAAACCCTCCTTGGGCTTAATCAAACTCTTACACTATGTATGGCAATATAGACACAGCACTGCAAGCAAAAGTCAACCCCATCTCAACATTTCTCTGCCAATAAAAAAAAAACGATATACCCACAACTCATTCTACAACTTTCCACACTTTTCTCAATGCAATTGCTCACTTAGACCTTATAATTTTCTTTGATGTTGAGTGCTATTTTCAGTTATGGTAGTGCTACAGAAATATTTTTTACAATAACTGAGCGAAATCTCGTGCGCTGATTGGCTAATTTTTATTGTCAACAAGAGTACAGACGGATGAAACCCGTAAAGCTGACGCAATCAGCAAAAGTTTTGTAAAACTTTTCAGCGCTGCATCCTTGACGAGGCGATAATTGTACCACAAATCTAGTAATCTTCAATGAGGAAATCATCTAAAATTTATGTGTTAAAACTGACGAAACCATTGCAACCTTAGAGCGAAAAGATGAGGTGTTTGTTGAGGATTCAGACCTGAAAATCGGCGGTGACTGGATGGGGAATTTGTGCTGACAATGTGATGACGAAATTTATCATCAGTAAGAGGACAGACGCATAAAAAACTGACGTCAATTTGTTAAATTGAAGGGCCCGGTGGAAAAAGGGCGTAAGTGACGATTTGGGGTTAAAATCGAAATTGCTCCTATTTAGCTGAACATTGGCACACAGGCTGGTTTTCATGTGAGGAACGCTGTTGTGCACTTATTTCTTGAACTGAGATCTAAAATTTGAAGAATTAGCGTATTACTTTTGCGTGAAAAGTTTTGTTGAACTGAACTCGCTCAAGTGATGCGTGAAAGATTTCTTTTGTTTTCTGCCTGAACTAAAACAAAGGAATTAAACCTAGAATCCGCGGTCCTGTTGTTTTCTTTGTGTCAGTTTTAAGCAAAAGTAATATGCTAATTCGTCAAATTTTAGATCTCAGGTCAAGAAATAAGTGTGCAACAGCATTCCTCACAAGAAAACCAGCCTGTGTGCCAATGTTCAGCTAAATAGGAGCAATTTCGATTTTAACATCAAATTGTCACTTACGCCCTTTTTCCACCGGGCCCTTCAATTATTATTATTTATTATTACTGAAAATTAAATTACTGGTGACTCGATTCTTATCACTTGATTACCAATTTGTTGACCACGCAATAAGTAATACTGAACTTATGTTAAATGAATTTCAACTCGCAGTTGTGTCTGTTCGAACACAAAAATCACCTGTTGTGCCCTAAGTTAACGTCTTTGTTAGGAGCATTTAAGGGACGCTTTTATATATTGTTAGCATCACTTTGGACACTTTCCTGTTTCTGGCCAAAAAGTCACTTAGTCTATTATCTACCTTACTCAAATATGAATGGCTTTTATAATACCCTCAAATGGAAGAATGTATGGGTTGAATTTTCAAAGAAATAATGAAACAATCATTTTCTACCAATTTTACCTAAGATAGAAGAGAAGAACTTCAAAAAATTCACCCGACTAATTTAACTTATATACTTTAAAATTTCCACCCTGGCCATTCATAGCTTAATACTCTTATTTACCCTTCAAGCCCCAATATCAGCATGCATTAATTCTCTTCACTGTTCTTCATATACTTCCAATGGTAGAGAATTTGAGAGAATTTGCATAAAAATCATGACAAGTCATCTTCATTCTCATGACCTGATCAAATAGTGATGTTGTGAGGAGAAATGACGTGCTTGTCACTATTGGGGATTAAGGGGTTAATGGTTTCCATGCACTAGGGTAGCCTTTTTTTTAGCCAAACTGAACAATTTATAGGTTCCATTCATAGAGAAGTGACATTTCACTTTCCAAACCGATGCTAACAACAAATGACAGGGCCCCCTCACACACATCCACATAATGACATTTTGTCATTACACATATTATGAAAGGCAATATTTTCGCTTGAGCAGACACGACTGCGAGTAGAAATTCATTCACTGCAAGTTCAATTTTTCCGATTGCATGGTCAAAAAAAGGTTTATAAGATGATAAAAATCAAGTTGTCAACAATCAAAATATTAAACAACTGTTTCTATCATTTTAGTATTTTTCAGAGTAGCAAGTTCCTCAAAATCATGCAAGATTACCCTTTTAAAATACATGCAGTGGAGAATTGTAAATATAAACGATAAACTGAACTACAAGTGTAAGCTTTCCTGTCTAGACTGCCTACACAGTCAACTGACTTTCATAGACTATCTAGGCAGCATCAGAGGGTCCTCAACAACTGGAGTAGTTTCTACACCATGACCATAACAGCAGGTTCAAAATAACACTTTTTATTACTTTTAGGTCAAACTGCAAAGGCTAACTTGATTTAACTAAATCCTTTAATTAGTGAACAGCATCTTGCATATTACAGACCCAACTCAAATACTTTCTTAGTTAGTAAAAAAATACCTTGAGTTTGCATTCATTTTCTAATATATCTCCCAACCAAAACACAATTGGTAATTTTTTCAGATTTAAATGTATTTGCTCTTGAAAGCCTATCACATTCAAGGTAAAAAATAAAATTAAAAAAAAAAACTATATCATCACAATACTAGTTTGTGTTTCCCAAAATCGCACTGAAAACATTTGCATTTCAGACCTTTTTTTTTATCATTTTCAGGTCATCACAAAAGTCCCAAGATCTAAGTTTCCAATAAGCTGTAAATCTTATGACCATTTCAAAAGTAAATTGGCATTTACTAATTTTATTTAACTGTATTCATATTGCGGCCTTTTCTTCTAAATTGCTGCTATTATTATGTTTCTGTTTTTGTTGTAAATTCCTCTGCTTTGAGCATATGTATATCCATTTAAATATCTTTTTTTTTGAATTGCTTATTCTACAAATTGGCTGGGGAGGTCAACAATGCCAGCACTGTAGTTAATTTTATTTTCTGCACAGTATATATTTAATTTATCTACTTTGTGGATACTTAAAAAAGGTAATTCCTCTCCTAGTACCTCACAAAATTAAAATACATATTTTCTTATAGAAGAAAATTACAAATATAAATAAATTTAAAAAACTTACAACAAAGCAGCTTAAAATTAGTGTAAAAATTCCACTTTAAAATGCTATCAACTGTTAAAAAGATGACTTTGGAAGAAAAGTTGACCATTTTTTGTATGCTGCAGGCACAGCATACAAAACAATTCAAGCAGTGTTCTGCTAGCCTGCGTGCAGACGTCTCCTATTTCCTTCCACCCGCGGAAAAGGGACGTCTGCGAAACGGCGTCGCTAATCGTGTTCCAATATCCTGCTGTTTTTCAGGAATTCGTGGAAAGTGCTTTTATTGGTTGCTTGACAATAGCCACTGTTAGAAACAACTCTGATTGGCTATCGTCGGGAAATTCTCGAGATAATTATGCGACTACATTTAGCGAGCTTTTCCATTGATAAAAACATGTCTGATTGTGTGTTGTGTTTCTCGACTATTCTGAAAAACAACGACAGAAACCTTGTGAAAAGTTGCAGTGAATTTAAAGTTCAGGATGAAATCCTTTCTCTTCAGTTCATCGTACACAAACATCGCCATATATTTGTAGATCGTGCGTGGGAAAGTTGCGAAAGCGGAGAGGTCTTTACGCCAAGGTGAGAAAAATCGAAGACGAACTTTTTAGCGATTATAGTTCCAAAGCTTTCAAGGCAGGGCTTACAGTAAAAAAAAAAAGATCGAGACATTAGGAAAGGACAGCGTAGGAACTTAGGCTTCTCCCGAGAAGCGAATTCTTTTGGAGGAGTCGGTAGATCGTTCGTCGAACGATCTCAGTTCGCTGGTTACGTCAACTCCTGTGAAAGCCGTTCGCAATGCTTCTGTGAGAAAAATTCAGATTCCTCCTCTTAGTCCTGTTCGACCTCCGATCATGGAGTGATGAGAGGGAAACGATTCTGGCACAGAAAACAAAACTCTGTTATGGTTATCATAATTTATGCGAAATTTAAAACCCGAACAGCAGGATACTGGAACACGATTAGCGACGCCGTTTCGCAGACGTCACTTTTCCGCGGGTGGAAGGAAATAGGAGACGTCTGCACGCAGGCTATGTTCTGCAGGAAATAGACCAAACATTTTACAACACACGGCAGTTTAACCCTCCTGGACTTGGCCTTGGCCTCTTCCTTTTCTGAAGCGCTGCTTTGGTGGCAGCATAAAATACTTCTCTGACTCCCTCTCTTGTTTTTGCCGAGCATTCAAGGTAGCAGTTTGCATTGATCAAAGTAGCCACTGCTGCTCCATCTTCAGTCTTCACTGGCGTCTGTTTCATCCTTGCTAACTCCCTTTTTGTGTGTTCATCATTTCTCAGATCTTTCTTGTTACCAACCAGAATGATAGGTACATTTGGACAGAAATGCTTGACTTCAGGAGACCATTTTTCAGGGATGTTTTGTAAACTGTCAGGATTATCAATGGAGAAGCACATCAGAATTACATCTGTCTCAGGATAAGAGAGGGGTCGCAGCCTGTCATAATCTTCTTGTCCTGCTGTGTCCCACAACGCTAGCTCTATGGTCTTGCCATCTACCTCTATGTCAGCCACATCAGTCTCAAAAACCGTTGGTACATGAACTTCAGGAAACTCATCTTTGGAGAACACAACTAGAAGGCAGGTTTTGCCACACGCACCATCGCCCACAATCACCAATTTTTTCCTGATGGCTGCCATGTTAAATCACCAATCTTCAAAGGGACAATTGACAGTTAACTAAAAAACGTTCCTAACAGTGACATATCATGTATCTGCCAAACTGTCGACAGTGTCCACCAACAACGGAAAACCAACAGTGTGGCAGTTATCTTCTGCTCACTGGATCACACTATAGGATTAGGATTTCATCCAGATTAAAAGTTAATCTGTCACTACATTGTCCCTGCAGAGGAACAAAGTAGTTTGAACTCTAGAGAGTGTAAAATCTAGAGATAAATGGTTTACAGTTTGCATTGTTTAATGAATCTGTGAACTGTTGTGAAATGGAGTAATTTATTTTTTCATGATTGTGCACCACGAACTACGACAGGCAATCACAAATACGATTGATGGACTGTGACAAGTGTGGCAAATATGATAACAAATACATGTACACACCACTTACAATATTAGTGACCAAATGAATAGGTTTGGAGCAAACACTCCATTCTTAGCTCAACACACAATTTGCAGATACAAGACTATCACTCATCAAAGATGTCCTTACTTGAAAACCAGCTTAATTTCACTTATGCCGTTTGCGAATCAAAAGAAGCACCTGATAGTGATTAAAACTGAGGCTGCTCCTTTGTTAAACTGGGTCTTATCCACCACTTTGATACTCAAGGTCTTGTAGTTTTGACAGTCTCAGAGGTCACAAGCAATCTTTCACCATAGGCGACAATGTATCTAATCCTCGATCTTTGGCATTCCTTAGTGATCAATATAGAGACCTTTCCTGTTTACTCAATGTACCAACTCTACAAAACGTAGGTGCAGACTCTACGTTCTATGCTGATGATTCGTTGCTTTATAATACAATTAATCTAACTCAAGAATACCGAAAACACAGCACAGAATATTCCGCATGTTACCGGATTTAGTAGTACTAATACTGACAATACAGCAGGGTGCATTCTGCATATTGCTACCGAATTTGGTAGTGACTAACCCAACAAATTCAATATTGCAGTAGGATATGCAGGGGATTTTTCGAAAAAGTTTTCCAAATTTCATCTCTCAAATTTGGCCACACTGTTACAAGACCTGGACCAAAAAGTTACGCTATGAGTAGTTTTATGGTCAACTGCTTCAACTGGTGATTAGTTCTTTTGATTTTTTTGACATATTGCTCTTTAAAACTTAATTATTAATAAAATGATACCTGAAAAATGTATCCCACAAAATAGATTTAGAAATGGTACAAATGTCATTCCAAAAAAAAATTTAATAATAATAATCTAGTTCTGCCAATTTTTCAAACAAACAACAGTGTATTATAAATCAATCACTGAGATCCAGCCCAAGAGTCGCTTTACCAATGGATGTTGCTGCAACTTCAATTTCACTTGAAATATCTAATCAGGGGTTCAATTATGCTTGATTTTTTCTTTTGCATGTAGTGTTGAGAACATGGAACTCTCTAGGCTACTATCCTTCCTTCTAAATGACTACAATCTCATTGCACCTTTCTAACCACACTGGAATTTCCACAAAGGTGGGACAAACTAAAAAGTGGCTGGTATGGACATTTTGTGGGTCTACTATTTTTTACTTCTAACACATAGAACATGACACTCTCTAGACTATCCCTTCTCCTAAATGACTCCAAATTCGTTTGCCCATTATCTAACCGCACCAACAGCTTCTTAAAGCCAGCACACTTTCTCTTCTTCTGGAATGCTTTTCTGCAACACATTTAATTTTCATTTTTGTTAATTTATAGACAATTTTAAAAGCACATTTTAGTTTTTAATTCAGCTTTTACTTTCCTTGATTTTTAACACCTCCTTATTATGCTTTTTTGACTTACAACTTTAAAACAATTCACTTAACTAGGCTTAATAACTGTTTTAAACCTTGTTTAACTTTTTGCTTTCCTTATATTTAAACAATTTGCTTTAATACATATTATACATTAAAATACAGTGTTCTTGCCAGGATTTTCTACTTTGGGGTCCATAGGACCCACAGAGAAGCTAAAAGGGTGTCATGAGGGAGAAAACTGGGTCAGTTAACTTAACATTTTACTCACAGCTCTGAGTTAGAGTAAATCCCTCATATTTTCTTAGATAGTAAATGTTCAATATCTAAATGAAGATGCCATAACCAATAAAATTTTGGTTTATATTAAAAAGAAATGTATGTAGGTTACATGAGGCCTTTTTTTTCTTTTTTTGTGCCCTTAGGACTTCTTAGGCTAATCCTAGTGCAGCATTTCCTGAAAGAAAGCGGCAATGCCATAGTCTGGTAAGAACACTGAAAATATACTTTTTATGCTAGAAATTTTAACTTTACCTTTCAAGTAGCAACAGCAACAAGCAAAATATATGTACACCACAAGTATTACTTTGCAGCAAGCATGCCGGCAAGAAATTTTTAAATCTTGTCTTCCACAGTGACTTAAGGGAAACTAAAATTAAAGTAACTCTTGTTATCTTGCACAATACAGAGAAAACTGATGTTTAAGATATATGGCAATAGTTCAAGATAGCCCACTGTAAACAACTGTACAGTAAAACAGTAGAAGGCGAATAGAAACTACACGTATCAACCATACAGTAGATTACAAGGGATTTAAGATGACGGGTTTCTACTACATGTCCAGGGGAAGCAGGGAGTAAATTTAACTTCATTTGTATCATTTGTCAGGGCTTTCAATAAGCACCGACACCCAACGAAAAGCGCCTGCAAATTCGCTCAAAGAAGTTGGCTACTATTTCTCTAAATTAAGTAACTAAAGAAAGATTTCTTTCAAACCCTGTTGATACAGTTGGCTACTCTACTCGAACCAACTGCCTACTTCAAATTTCATTGAAACCCCTACATTTGTGAAACAAACAAACAAACAAAAAATCATTGGTCTGTTTTTCTGGTGTCATACATGTACAATTTAGGACACTAGTCTGAGTTTTCTTGGAAGTTTAAAATTTGATGAATGCCTCTTTCTAATCATCAATCTCTTCTGGGAGCCTGTGATTAAATGACCATCTTTCACAGTATAAATGCTAGTGGCATTTGGGAACAGCACATAACAGCAGATGGAAAAGTCAATTACTTAATGTTCCACATGAAACACTGAACTACCACAAGTAAAGGGAAGGGAGATGTAACCAATGCATTTGAAACGAAAGTGTTGACAAACAACTTTATGCTTTGATTTGTTACCAATTTCTTTGTAACTGCAAAATGTCCTTATCTCTGACAGAATATAAAACATGACCGCAAAAGCAAGCTCAAAATAACAATTTTATTACGTTACTGGTCAAAATTCACAGGTTAACTCAATTTATGAATTACAGCCTTTATATCAACAGCAGCTATTACATTGCTTAATACATACACAAATCAAACATATTCTATGTTCGGGTCACTTAGCTTGTGTTCACGTTGGTTTTCAAATTTTCTACTCATTCACGAAATAACAAGACCAAACAAATCGGACAGTTAAATTTTCAGATTTGAAGAAAACTTTCCTGTACTTGAAATGGTTGGAAATTCCAGGGGAGAAAGCAACTGAAGAATCTGTTCATTGGCACTCTGTTTACAAACACTGAAAATATGGGATTTCAGACCTTTCAGTCTTTCACGGGTCATCACAAGCAGAACATATCACCACATAAAATTATTATTTCATCAAAAATTATCCTTGAAAACTATTTTCATAACAGTAATATACTGGTAATGAACAAATAATATTGACATGAAACGTTTTGTCAAAATCAATACACAAATTCACTTATTCTGCATTTTCATCAAGGAAGAATTGTTAACAAGAAAAGCAACAAGTTGATTTCCACTGAAGAAGAGAAAGGAATACTCTTTATACATTTGTCAATTAATACATTCTTGTGTCACAGGGCTACCTAAGTTTGTTACATCAAAAGCTGCAGAAAATGCAACTTCAGTTCCGCTCAAGTGCAGAATTTTGCCATCAGATATGGGCCACTCGTGTTGGGATAGCGCATGGTTAAGTGACAATACTAATAATTCAAATTAAGAAATGATAACTACAAAACTCTTCTTTTGGTTTGAGAAAGAAATCTTCTCATGTGATAAACCCACCCAGCATGTGCAAAGAGTGGGAGAAGTTTCAGTCATGTTAGTCAGTCAACTCTAGCAATGTTCTGCAGGAATAAGTCCAATCATTTTACAATATACTACACTTGCTTTTCTTGCCCTTCTTTGGCTTCTCAAGCGCTGCTTTGGTGGCCGCATAAAATACTTCTCTTACATTTTCCTTTGTTTTGGCTGAGCATTCCATATAGCAGTTGGCATTGATCTTATCGCAAATCTCAGCTCCTTCCTCTGTTTTGACAGGAGCTTGTTTCATCTTAGCTAACTCTCTCTTTGTGTTTTCATCATTTCTCAGATCTTTCTTGTTTCCAACCAGAATGATAGGTACATTTGGACAAAAATGCCTAACTTCAGGAGTCCATTTTTCAGGGATGTTTTCTAAACTGTCGGGACTATCAATAGAGAAGCACATCAGAATTACATCTGTGTCAGGATAAGAGAGGGGTCGTAGCCTGTCGTAATCTTCTTGTCCCGCTGTATCCCATAATGCTAGCTCTACGGTCTTGCCATCTACCTCTATGTCAGCCACATAATTCTCAAAAACTGTAGGCACATAAACTTCAGGAAATTGATCTTTGGAGAACACAATGAGAAGGCAGGTTTTGCCGCAGGCACCATCACCGACAATCACCAGCTTTTTCCTAAGGGCCGTCATGTCTTGTAGCTGATTCCTCTACCTTCAAAGGGACAATCGAAGGTTAACTTTACCCTTAGCCTCGTAATAGTGGTGAAGTACAAATCAGACAAATTGGTTAAACTTTAAGACTTCAACATGGTTGATCATGGTTAGGTCGTCAAATGTTAGAACCACATTACTACGGAAAGGGTAAAGTTGATGAGGAACACACAACCAAGGTGGAGAACTGTGACATGACACGTGTTACGTGGATTAGCAGCTGTTCCCTGTATGGTAGCTTTTCTTGTAGAACATGTTGCTTTGTCCTGAACGCATGCACAAAACCAATATCGGCCAGTACGTCGGTGATATGTAATCATCCAACACAAAAATATTTGCTTTCCTTTGTGGTAGAACATTGTGCACAACACATAAACACACACTAAAACACATAGGGTGAATATATCAAATATGTCTAAATCCAGGCAAAAAAGACCCTTGATTACTGTAATTATTCAGCCTTCTAACAAATGAAGACTGTATATCCCCTTTTTTGTAATACTGTTTGACTTGAATAAGAAGCACAAACTGGCAAACTATGTAGGCCGGTTACATCATTAAACTGTGTCGATTACACAATCATTTGTGCACAGAATGTCAGAAAGAAAAGGCTTTGCAATGGTTAGGGTTAGAAATTAGGAAGAAAAAATTAGTAAGCGATAATGATCAAATTTGATCAAAGAAGATAGCAAACATTGGTAAAGCAACATGAAATAGCATTGCAAGACACTTTTCTACCTTGTATTGCATTTTTTGCTTAGGAAATGGTTTGTAATGATTATTATTTCTACTTAAAATCAGTAACTTTAAAAGCCATCCAACAAGGTATTACTAAATTAACCCTCACAAAAGTACTCTTGAAAACAATACTATGTTCCGGAGAGCTAAACTGGATTGTATTTAAGCCCTAGACAATTTTTTAACACCTCTGTGAAGAACCAAAATTGATTGTGGTTGTGATACACTTTTTGCAAACACATTAAGTTCTATTTATAACATCTTATCTGAATATCCTTGCAGATGAAAGAATTTGAGGAAATTAAGTAATCTTTGGACGTGGCAAAACAGTCCAATAAAACTTAAGGGATTTGTTTTGTAAAACTATTTACCTAAATAATTCTGTCCCAAGGGTGAGAAAGGATACAGAATTTCGTCAACAACCAATGTTTGATGGCAAAATCGGTGATTTTCTCCCACTTAAACCACGCTCTGTCCTAGTTACAGCACTATCACAGCCCTTTCAAATTCAAATCTTTCATGTTGGCCGACAAACAGCTCAACGAAGTCTTGGTTTCGAACAACTACGTCGAAAGGAAGCGGGCATAGATTTACATTTCCAAAGAAAAAATCTAAAATTTCCCATTTCAGAACTAAGAAAAAGGAGCAACGTTTTTAATTCACTTATGTTGAAAGGCGGTGCTGGAGACCAAAAGGTTGCTCCCAGAATTCGCCGGTTCGTTTCAAGTTTACCCAACGACTGCTAGCGCCCTCCAAAGAAATGGATATCATAATCGTTCGAACAAGCGCTTTCACAAACACATTTTCTTGGCTCGCAAGGTACAACAACCAGCACACTACCGAGTTACCAGTAATACTTAAATTCATGGAAGGTTAGGAGAGCAAATTCTAAAGCAAACTGAACAGTGGCATGTAATCTACTCGCTGAAGCATAACACCCCACTTACCGAACACAGAGTTCGAAACATCCTTGCTTTGACAGCCCAGAAGAATGCCAAATTTAACGAAAGGGCTATCGAAGAAAAAAGGAATAAGCGGAGGACACAGCAAGGTTTTAACTTCTCGGTTAAACTTCTCGGGTGAAGCGGGACGGATTGTGAAACAACGCCGCCAAGAATTTGCTCTCCCGGTCGGTTGGAATCGCAGCCATTCTGATGTTACCAACGGCATTTCTACCCGAATAACGTCTCTAAACCTTCAACTAGGATGCAATCTCCGATCTCTTGGCCTAACAGAAGTGTTATTTTTTCACTTACCTTTCCAAAACCAAGTAAACTATCCTTCGCTATGTGCCAGAACCGACGAACTCAGAAATCAGGAAATGGCCGGAGAGTTGATCACCTAGCGCCAAAGCCACACCTTCAATATATCCTATAGGGGGGTTCAGTTATTCTGGGCCGCTGACCTCACACCACATTGCGGTAAATCCCAGGGGCTTGTCCTTGAATCTGATTGGTCGAAAAACAATCGATTTTACGCATCACTGAATGCAACCACTAGTGACGCGTGTTTTATTCCTGACTAGCCATATATAAACCACTGCCATAGTGAATTTGACAGATTTTCACCGGCTAATCAAAACGAGCGGAATTGTTTCACTCAATTGAAAAGTGGAATGATGTTTATCATGTCTGAATGGCTTAAGTTAGTTGTTTTTAATTGACGTTTTTGAGCGTAGTTTTCAGTAACATTCTTGAAATACCTGTTTCGGTGTCCGCTTATAACGAAGCTTTTCATTGGACGGTCGTAAGTGCTAAGAATAGCCGCACATATAAATCCGTCGAAATTTCCCTCGGAAGCATTTATTCGTTCGCTTCGATCGAAACACGTCTAGGGGCGCCAGAATAATAACATCAAAAATCCGTAAGCCTGTACATAGCAAAGAAATAATATTTCCTTTGATATGATTTTAAAAATCCTAGAAACAGTTTTCTAACATGGTTCCAAAAAACTTCAGTTTATCTTTTCGTTTCCGGTTGCGTGACAATTCGCATCATCGTGGTTTTCAATTTTCCCCTCATTTCTGCTGTCTCATCCTTTGCTGATACAACTTCCTCTTGCTGAAGGAAACATTGACACAATCACTCAAACGTGTCGACTATTTTCTCGTGAAATCTGGAACTGACATACTGCCAGTTGGCAGTTCACCCGAGCGATCAGTCTTGGATGATTCTGTCACGCGAATATTATCTGTCACGCAACCTTTTTATAGTCCATCTGTGTGACAACATCCCGATCGTGATTATGTATATTTCAAGCATCCGAAAACCACTGTGTATAATGTTTGCTCAAGAAATACAAGTAACGCTTGTGCAGTATAGAGAATCATCAGGACGGCTATAGAACGGACGAATGACGGATTTTACAAATCGTTTTTCCAGTGCATAAAGAAAATTGAAATAAATAAAATAATAAATAAACAAACAGCACGAAAAAATCCTTAAACTTTTTGCCACTAAAAACTTTCTATATCATATTGATTTCTCTTAAAAAGTCTGGATAAACTGGACATCTCAGAAATGTCGAAAAGTTGACTAAAGGTCAAGCAAACACTTTCCAGGTCTGCGAGGAGAATTCCTGAACTGCTCGGCCTTTACGCTTAAACACATGTTATTGAATTGTTTTCGGTAATGTCCTGCTTCGGTCTCTCCAGCATAGCTCAAAATAGAACAAATCAAATCACCATGGATACCAAAATTTACTAAACATCGCGGTCGGGGTCGTATTCGCTCGGAGTGCTTTTGTTGCAGTATTGAATTCTTCAAATATTTCAGATAACACAAGGAAAAATTCACGGTGAAAAAAACCGTGAGCAAATGGATTGGTTTCAAAATCAAGCCACATCTTCCCCAAGTATTCAAATAAAACAAATAGCATGGTGGATACTTTTTTATCAGAATGGAGTATTTTTGTTGAATTTATTCAACCATGAAATAAGCACACTCATGTATTCCAGCAAAGAACTGTTTCCATAGAGAGGTTTTACTTAAACAAAATTTGCGTCTTATTGCTGACCTAGAGCATTTGAAAAAAGTATTTGATGTTGAATTCGACTACGAACTTCCATATCTGTAGTTGTAAAAGAACGAGGGCAATCTACATCCGGTGAGAGCATATTGCACTCGCGCAAGTCCCCTTGACCGCGTGCGCGCAAGGGAAACGCTGGCAAATGTGGTATACAGTAAGAATCTTAGTAAGGTACCTTTATTTTACTATCAGGGATCTCAGGGAACACATGTTAAATCGCTAATTTAAGTGCTGGAAAAATTTCATATTTTATCAAAAGCTGACGAGGACTGTTGAAAATCGCATTTAAAAAATACACCAAGGTGTGATTAAGAAACTTCGGTTTTTTTCCATTTGTTTTGAAAATGGGAGGCACGTAATCAGCGTTAAGCGTATGTAATAGCTTACTTTCTTCGTGGAAAAGAATTCGGTAGGAACACCGAAATATGTACATCCAAGAGCCAAGACGTGTTTACGGAGCATGTAGGTTGATATTGCCAAAGAAGCGATTCTACAATTGGTTTCAAGGTGATTTAAACTGACTGTAAAACACCTTCTCTATTAGTCTGAAACAGCAACAACGGGGAAACAATTTTCCAGACTCAAAGTAAAAATAAAATAAATTCAAGAACGTCATGTGTCAGGCAAAAACAGACGTACTTATAAAAAGAAGATACCGTATTTTCTCGATTAAACTCCGGACCCCGAATAAACGCCGGGTTCAAATAAATGCCGGGTCTACAGGGCCGAGTTTAAAATAAACACTCCCGGCGTTTAGTCGGGGTCCCGGCGTTTATTTGAGGTCCCGGCGTTTATTCGAGATGGGTATATTAAATCAGGGTTATGTGTCGTGAATGCATACTGGTTCTTTTTCTACCATTATATTTGATTTTATACACTAATATTCAAACCAAACTACAAGAAAACTTCTTACTAAAACAGACTATGAAACAAACGACGCATCAGGTGTCGTGTCAATCTCTTTTGAATCATGGTAACTTTACTGCGGACTCGTACATTAAGCGAGGATCATCTCGAGGGTCTCTCCAACGTTTCTCCAGCAGTTCCTTGCAATTGAATCGTTCCATAATTTTGCCTTTCTCAGAACTGATGGTGAGGGAACCTCGCCACCACCTTGTTCAAAATTGCTTGCACAGTACGTTTGCTGTCGAGCAGTTACCGATACACTTCCTCCGTGTTTCAGGCACGGAGAAACGTAACGTTCAGAAGAGTTCAATCACTGTTTTCGTCAGTGGTGTTATTTTGGTAAATAACTTACCAGATTCACTTAGATGAAACAAAGTTGATGACATTGTTTCACATTTTTTAAACGTTTTGTTGAAATTTGGTTCGTGGTTGTATAAATTTCCAATACTGAAAAATGCATTTAATAAATAAACGCCGGGCCCCTAATAACGCCGGGTTCGAATAAACGCTGGGCCTACGAGGCCGAGTTTTAAGTAAAAGCCCCCGGCGTTTAATCGAGAAAATACTGTACCGGTAGGAAGATAGATCGACTCCGCACTTTCTCGGTCTCATAACCATAGTCGTTCAAAGACTCCTGGCAGGAGCCCATTACTGCTTCTGGTCATTTTTATCTCCCTCTGGAGAGGAACGGAGGCGCGAGGGGAGAGGTTGGGGGGGGGGGAAAGCAGGTTCCAGACGCCCCCGTGCATCGTTTGCACTTGGTACAAGATAGGAGTGGAGCCGGGGGGGGGCTCGTTTGTGTTTTGGTCCGGAAGAGTAGGGTGGGCCAGGAAGAACGTGATCCTTAGTTACGTTGGGGCACTGATGGGGAAACAACAACAACAATGCGTATTTCTGTTCTACGTGGGATGCTTTAAAGGGGCAAAGTCAAGAGGATTTCGCAGTTTTTTGGCCAAAACTGTGCTAAAATTATCGGTAGCTAACTTTATCCATGCCCAACATTGTGTTTGAACATTGAAAAGAACATATTAACTTAATTTCATTAAGAGAAAACAAACCATGACCATTTAATATCGATTTAATGTCAACACGTTGACAGAAATTGAAAAGTTAAGCCTAACTTTTTCAAGTTGCAACCCATTTCCCTCGGTGCCATCCGTAGCTACAGGCGACAGAAAATAGTTTCAGTGAAGTAATATAGTCTTTGGTAACAAAACTAGAGGATTATTTGTGGGCGTTCATTGATGTGAGGACATATTTCTGGTTTTTAAAGTGAACTAAAATAGCGTGACTATGTCCCTTTAAACTTCAAACGTTCACCCACTATTACACTCTACGTAGATATGATAAGGTTCCGAAAATAATTTAGGGTCCTTCAGATCCGACTACTCGAAACGAGATTGAGCATGAGTACGACTTTTCAAACCTGTTTGATAAGTTTAAGATTGCCATCCGTCCAACCAATATCACCCCAGAGTATTCTTCTCTGTGTACAGTGGGACCCCGTTATAACGAACGCCCGTTATAACAAGCACATTTTGACCATTTTGCCTGTCCCTTGGTGCTGCGTTATATCGGGGTGCCGCTGTGCCATATCCCACCACACCCTACTATACAATACCACACCACACCACACCACACAGAACCACACCACACCACACCACACCAAACCACACCACACCACACCATGCCACACCATGCCACACCACACCACACCATGCCACACCACACCACACAATGCCACACCACACCACACCATACCATGCCACACCATGCCACACCACACCACACCACACCATGCCACACCACACCACACCACACCATACCACACCATACCATACCACACCACACCAAACCAACACCACACCAAACCACACCACACCAAACCACACCACACCAAACCACACCACACCACACCACACCACACCACACCATGCCACACCACACCACACCACACCACACCACACCATACGTTACCCGTTACCGTACCATGGGATATTTAAATAGCTGGGGGTATTTTCCAATCTGTTATTAAATATGCTAATCCTCGAGGGTTTGCCGGGGGAATGGGCACTGCTGTGAATTACTCATGCAGTACCGCTACACCACCGAGGTTCGAACATCCTGGACTACAAAGCAGTCGTTTTTTTCTCCTTTAACTCTTTCGAATTACCAAAAACGCGGATATTTACTAGGCTAGGCTTGGACGAAAGCGCTGTTTTCCTTGAGAGAAAAGAGATGCTCAGACGATTGCAAGACGCGCGCTGTATAAGCGAAAGACAAAACGTGGTAGAAACATCAGTCACGCTACTATCTTGCGGCCCGTAGCATACGTACCTTTTGGTTTTTACCACGTTTGGACGCCATCTGTGTGTTATCACAGTACACACAGCCAAATGGAATCTATTAATTCAGTACTATTAATTCAGTACGGCACGGGCGCAGAATGTGCCTGTGTTTCGAGAGATGCGTTGCAAATGAACTACGTGGCGCCATTTTGATTCTCGCGCGCATTATCAATGGTACGAGGGACTTGGAGCATGTCTATCGCGAGGAGCAAAGCGCTGGAAGCGAGGATTGTCTCACCCATTCCTCTTCTCCGTATTCACACTCTCTCCAGGCTTTTTGTTCCACGAAGGCGCGGGTTCGTACGTAGGAAAAACTCAAGCAAAAATACGCACTATTTTGCACTCTGCCAACATTAAAGGTCGACATGACGATGTAAGCTGTGATTACGGATTTTATTAAAACAGGCCTAACAGCGTTAAACCGTTGTTGGAATTTTACAGATCAAAGTGTTACACAGCACAAACGATAAAAAGCTGCCAAGAAAATTCCTCGTTCTTAATTTGTACAGAAAATTGAACAACACGAAATGAAGACAGCAGTCTCGCCACTCTAAAGCCTCAGCCAGTACATGCCTCCACGAATTCTGTTATAATCTGTAAGCTGCTCAGTTGGACCTGAAAGGAAGAAAGACATGAAACGTAAACGCAAATTCAATTCACGGGTGCGTGCGCGCGTTCTCGCGCGTTCACGCGTTTTAAAAGAGAGCTGCATGTCAATGTTCTCGCAATGTTCTTGCATGTCAATGTACACGAAACTCAAAGAAAGGAAAGATTACCGAAGAACAAAGCGTAGATTCCCGAAGTTCCTCCGCATAAACAGAGGACTTGTACCGGCTTCAAGGGCCAATAATCTGGATGCTTTATCGCACGTGAGAAAGTAAAGAAAGTTTAGTAAGGTCGGCCAAAGATTTCCAAAGTTCGGCGGTAGAAGCTAAGAGAATCCTGGCAGCCTCCAAGGACTACCCATAGTGAAAAGAGACGACATTTCGCTGCGCCGTATAACACCCTTTGTTTTCTCAGGCTATCCGATACCCGAAACAACCTCATATTCCCCTTGATATGACGTCTTTGACATTACTATCCGTCCAAAACTACTAAAAGTAAACAGGATGAGTTCTTACCGACTCCCACAACGGCAGGGCAGCGATCATAGATGTATTTAGTAGCGATGTCTCTGACCATCTTTGCGTCGATCATCTACAGAAAACAAGATAAGATAAACAACTTATGAGATATTTTCTCGATAAGCACCTATGGAACACGAACACGTCAGTTTTCACGAGCCTTTTGTCTCAAAACTACCGGTGCTTCGCTAATCTCCCTGGATGGGGTGCTATTCCAACGCAGAATTAGTCTAACTGGGTACGCGTTAAAATGCGACGAGTATACGCGTATACTGCAAATTAATCCACCCTAAACGATAAGTATGAAGTCTTACATCAATTCTTTTGTCCAGCTCAGGCAGAGGAATGCGTCGGTCATATGTAAGCATTTGCCTGGAGAAAGAAATACAAACATGCAGAGTCAAAACCGGCCATGAAAACCACGCTGCTCCTAAGAATAAACATGCCACGTTAAGAGACGTCCTAATTTGCTTTCAAAAAAGCCATGGTTGATTATCAAACATTTGAAAACTGAAAGCCCGTTGTATCGCAATCAAAAGAGTTGTTTGTTACTCAAGTTTATTTGCAGTCGTGCTGAACTGTGGCTAGGATAAGTCTTTCAGCGTTCATACAAAATATGCCGCTGAGTCAGGGGAGGCAGCGTGGCCGAGTGGTTAGGACGCCGGGCTTGAAATCCGGAGGTCCCGGGTTCAAGTCCCGCTCTAAGCACTAGCTGGAGTTGTTCTCGGTATCCCCAAGTTTAACTCCTCGGCCATGCTTGTAAATAGCCAACTGGTCTGCCTTCCTGCCAGTTGGGATTGTTAAGGCTGCTATGTTCATTTAGACTATTTCTTTCATTGTCCCTGAAAAGTCTTTCAAGGGGAGTGGTCAATTAAGTAATCATTGTTATGATGATGATGGCGATGATGATGATGATGATGATGATGATGATGATGATGCCTGTTAACTTAACACGTTTTTGGTAGACGGTTACGTGAACGATAGGGAGAAAAATCGCCGAACACACTTTTAAACTCAACCACTTTGGTAACCAATCAAGTCACGCATGAGGGCCACTTCTGTCACGTTTCTATGCCACGTGCTTACGGTGAGATGAAACTGACTGTATGGCCGGCAGAAAACGAAACCAAACAAACAAATAGACTGGTTGAGAGGCTCAAAGCCAATACATACCGTCCGATGTCTTCACAGATGGGAGTCGTGCCTAAAAATGTTAATCAAACAACCAAAATGAGAGGGCTTTACGGATGAAAGATGATAAGAGTTTCAGTTGAAAGAACAGATTGATAACCACTGTCATAGAGCAGTTTTCAAATGAGTGTCGAAAGTAATGTTGTGTTTGCTTTGGTTTTGATTTAAGTTGCTGTTACACGTAACAATTTTTCGGGCAACTTGTCGCGCAAAAAAATTTGATAAGCCAAGTTGTGATTGGTCCTGATTGGTAAACTGCGTGTAGTCTCTAATTTTGGCGATGGCGATTGTGGGGCGGGCGAAATACACACGCACGCGCACGAAATTTCGAGGAAACGGGACGCGAGAACTAAGTAATTTTCGGTGCTCCCCTCGCGTCGCGTCTCCTCGAAATTTCGCGCGCGCGCGTGTGTATTTCGCCCGCCCCACAATCGCCATCGCCAAAATTAGAGACTACTCGCAGTCTACCTGATTGGTTGATCATGTTTGTTCTGATTGGACATAACATGTCACCCAAGGTAATTCTTCTTGAATAACATCGCTCAACATTGTGCAATTATTCTTTTGACTGTCAAAAGAAGGGAGCTACATACCGTCCAGCTGCATGAGTATATTGGTTTTCAGGAGATTTTTAGCACGAGCCACCTCATGTTCAGTCACACTGGTGCAGATACGCATCCTAGGTAGAGAAATATCACATCAAACATCCAAAACAGGAGAAAAATCTGGGATTTTAGTTTTCGAAATATCAATAATATGAAGGAAAAAACAGCACCATAAGAAAGAACTGCGTAGTAGCTTTCATTTGAATGGTCACACTTTAGGATTTCATCCACAGACTCAAACGTTAGAACCACCTTGTACAGCATAATAAACAGCACCACAGGAAAGTACTGCTCAGTAGCTTTCATTTGAATGGTCACACTTCAGAATTTCATCCACAGACTCAAAAGTTAGAACCACATTGTACAGAATAAAAAACAGCACCACAGGAAAGTACTGCTCTGTAGCTTTCATTTGAATGGTTACACTTTAGGATTTCATCCGCAGACTCAAAAGTTAGAACCACATTGTACAGCATAATAAACAGCACTACAGGAAGGTTCTGCTCAGTAGCTTTCATTTGAATGGTCACTCTTCAAGATTTTACCCACAAACTCAAAACAAAACAAATTCAAAAAAACCTTTAAAACGCGACGGTTTTGGTACGGTAAGGAGAATTTTTATGATTAACTAGAGAAGGCAAGAACTGTAATATATTTTGCTTACCATTCTTTCTGGATGCAGTATATTGTGTTGTCAATGGTCATCTTGTCAGACACAAAGTAAATTCCCCTGAAATGGAAAACGGGAAAGTGAAGTTTGACGTGATATTGATGATACGCTGACTTTACGACAATAGACAACAACGTTACACAAGTTAAGCTTGTAAGATAAAATGTGTCTTTTTTAGCTCAAGAAAAGGTTTTGTTCTTTTAAAATTGATCATATTTGCCAATACGGTTACCCTCAGAGGACCAACAGGTTCATTCTGAAAGATCCTAAATTTTAAAGGGGCTATATCACGCTATTTTCGTATCTTTTGTTTTAGTATTCTAGTGTTTTCACAGCAATTGAATTCCAAAAATAATGGCCTAGCTTTGTTATTAAAGACTATCTTACGGCACTGAAAATGTTTCCTGTCGTCTGTTGCTACCGATGGCAAGGATGGAAATGGGTTGAAACTTGAAAAAATTGGCCTTTTGATGCTATGTTATCAAAAATCACCAAAAAATTGTTATGGTTAGCTCTCCTTGATAAAATTCATTTGATATCCTCTTCATAGTTTTACAGGAGCACTTTGTGTATGATTAAAGGCACTAAGTAATGTTAGATTTTAACACAGAATTGACCTACAATAGCACAATCCTCGTGACGTAACCCCTTTAAGCTTGGAAAGAAATATGAAAGATGGAATATTTAGTTTGTTATGAGCGTGGGAATACTTAAAATCTGATCTTGTGCTTTCGACATTGCTGGTTCTAGCAGTATGCAGAACGCGTGTCACAACGAACCTCATTCACCAGAAATCTCCCAGTAGCTCAGTGATTAGAGCGTCCGACCAGTGTACGGAAGGTCATGGGTTTGATCAGCCCCGTTGGGGACTCAGATTTTCTTCTTTGCCCCACGCTCATTATACAGTAAACGGAATACGTATTTTCTCGATTAAACGCCGGGTATAAAAGAGCGAATTGTAAATAAACCCCACGGACGTTTATTTGTTGTATAATAAACTTAAGATTTAAGGGCAAGATACACGGCTGCCAAGAAAAACGAATAACCCTTTCTTAAAAAAAAAATGGCGGGCCCAAATATACTGCTGATTCAAACAAACGCCAGGTCCACCAAGCCAAGTTTGAAATAAACGTCGGGGGCGTTTAATCGAGAAAATACGGTATTCCATCTTCCTTATGTTCATTGAACGTTTAAACAATAGAATTACTGAAGTAACAACAGTTTGGGTAGCCAATGTTGCATGTAGAAGCCCAAACAATTGTGTCATTATATCAAAGTTTAGTTTTATTAAAGATACGAAACTTGACAACAATCCTTTCATCTAAACCCACCCTCCCCACCCCAACTTGAACAATTTTCCATTTGCCAAGGGAGTTTGAGACAGCGGGGATCTTCTTCGCTTATAAAATTAAGTAATATCAAACTTGCTCAAATGGTATTATTAAAACCAAATTTGAAAGGCACTAAATGAGCTTACAAAACTACGGCAAAACGATTTCAAATGACCATGTTCAAAGAGCTATCCAAATGCCAAAACTCTTTGCAATCGAAAAATATGCTTTCTTGGCAAAATTGTGTTGACCACTTTTGACGCAGTAGTGGAAATTTTATGTGCCAATCATTACATATTTTTGATTGGATTGATGCCACACTCTAGAATGAACGCTCAATACTATAAATAAGGTGCTTTTGGAACGTGATCTCAGGGAAAGTAAAATTGTATGCTACACAGAGGCTCACTTTTGTTCAAACTGGTGTTAAAGGGGTTGTGTAACGCTATTTAAGTATCTTTTTGAAAAGCTAAAAAGTGTCCTCGCGTCAATTGAATTCCAAAATAATGGTTTAGCTTTGTTATTTTAATAAAAGGTCTATCTTACGGCACTGAAACCGTTTCCTGTCGTCTGTCGCTACCGATGACAAGGATGGAAATGGATTGAACAATTTTTTTTCAAGTTTTGATGCTATGTCTTCAAAAAACACCAAAAAACAATTATCATGGTTAACCCCTCCTGATAAAATTCATTTGATATCTTCCTCATAGTTTTACAGGAGCATTTTGTGTAGGAGTAAAGGCACTTAGTAATGATTTTAGCACAAAATTGACCTAAAATAGCAAAATCCTCGTGACGTAGTCCCTTTAGATAAAGTGAATTACTACGTTAATGAACTTACCAAAGTCCAGTGTCTGTGTAGCAAGTGTTGAATGACATAAAGCTGTGGGCTAAGTTGTGCTGAACCATGTCCTACAATAAAAGATTAGAAGGGCTCCGTGAGCGAAGTCGTGAATGCGGAAGTAGATTAAAATAACTTTATCTAATAGCTATATCAGCTTTTATGCATGTAAAAAATCCCACGAAAGAGTCCAAAATGCCTTGGAGTAAAACCTACTAATGTAAGAACTTTTGGACAGAATATTAATAGAATGGCTTCTCGCACAGCTCTAGGAATCTTCTTAAAGGAGCTACGTCACGATATTTTGAGATGTTTTGGGGGCCGTTGAAAATGTCGCTAATTGGAAGGAAACCCTAAAATAATAGTTTGCCAGGGTAGACAAACACCAAAAAGGAAAGAATAAACAAAAAGGGAACAAGGATGGTTAAGGATGTAGAAGATTGATTTGGATTGCAAATGACAAACTTGAAAAGTTTAGGCTAAATTTTTCAAGATGCACAATCTCTGGCCGTGACGTAGCTCCTCTGAGACTTCAACAATCTTCAGAAAACAACCAAAACGCTGAATTGACCATCAGACAATCTGTCAGACATTTTTGGACAATCTTCGCCATCAGCTTTCACTGATATTCCGAAATAGGTCTGAACAAAGGAGTACGCACCTGTGCAAGTTTGCTGCTGATGTTCCGTCCTGCGCTGAACGATCTGTCCCAGCTGCCAATCAGCTATAAAAATTAACAATGCTTCATGTCAAATGGGCTGTTTAGGCAATACTGTTAGCCACAGAAATAGCCTTCATAGAGGTTCCATATGGTAGAAAATACAAAAGAAATAACAACACGCCAAGGAGGAAAAGAGAATTGCCAATTGGACAACACTGACATGAACTGTTTGGTAAACATGGTGCATAATGCAAAGAACGTGTCTTCGCTGACGATGAACTCCTAGGGTCCGTTATTTAAACGAAGTCTACACAGAACCGCGTTCTAAACCAGTCTCAAGATGGCCAACCCTAGCTTATGTTGTTTATTGTAAACAGTGTCATGAGCACTGACACTGGCTTGTCCGTTTGGTCTGTTCTTCTAAGGCGAAAATCCATTGGAAATGGCTGCCATTTTGAAAAGTCTTAAGATTTTAGAAACGGTGTTAAGTTTTGCGGTTCAAGTGAAATTTTAGGCTCGACTACCAGCCGCTGTTCGGACTAGAGAAAGCCGCAGAAATCGGGCCTAGTGAAACTTTCGCCATTTGTCTGTATTTTCCTTTTTTAAAATTATGGCAGGGGCTGCACACACATCATGTGTTTGACTGCTGTGAATGTCACATCAGATGCTAGTCAGTCTACAGGCAAAATTGGGACCGATTTGGAGCAATTAAATTTTTGAGGTCCAGTTTTAAGTCACTTCAGTCCGTGGTTTTTGCACAAAAGGCTTCAACTAAACTGTGTACAATAAGAGAACTCAACTCACCATATTAGCAACCATAAGTCCAAAGTAATCAGGATGAGTCCAGCCACAGCCTTCCACTGCGATGGCGATATGAGCCAGTGGCATGTCATCATCACGGAAACGAATCTGTCGGAACAAAGATTCATGCATTTCAGTGTTCAGGTGCAATTAATAGCCTTTGCCTTGCACAATAAGAAAAACTAATCCAAAGCCTTGCATGTCAACCTGTAAAGTGGAATCCCCTACATAACAAAGACCCCGGTAAAATAAACAATTATTCCCCGAAGAGGAGGTGAAGAGCGGTAAATATCTACCACTCTTCACTGACACCGAGGTCAAAAATTGTTTTAGAATAATTATACCAATCCAGTGGATATCCAGCACCAATTAGCAGGGGTATCAATAAACTTTGAAGTAGGCAGCTGGTCTGAGTAGAGTAGCCGACTGTATCAACAAGGTTTGAAAGAAACCTTTCTTTAATTACTTCAATTAAGGGAAAATAGAATAGTACCCGACTTTTTTGAGCGAATTTGCAGATGCCTTTCATTGGTTGTCTGTGATTACTGAAAGCACTGAAATAGTTCCTTTTCTCCGAGAAATGGGGAAAAACACATGCGCAAAAACCCAGAACAATGCCTTGAGGTGAATAGCAGATAATATCCCTAGTCTGAGTTGCCAATCAGAGCGGGCAAAAAACACTATCCACTGGTTTGGTATATACCTGATTGAAAAAACGTTGTCGGGAGAAGACCACAACCATAAACGACACGACCCAGTGGTATGCTGGGAGACATCTGTTCTATTTACTGATTTGCATTTTGAAAGCCGTTCACTTGAATTGTTTGTCTGGTTTGATATCGTACTTTGTGCGTCCGTCACTCATGTACCCGACAGTGAACGAATGGTTGGTGGCAGGACTTAGTTCTACCTAAGAGTTTTCCAGCAAAAATTGCTTTAACTCGGTTCGGATACAAACTTTGGGAAATTTCGCACTGTGTAGCGCTCAAATTGGCCCTTGTTGGCCTATTTGGTCACTTTCAGGTAGGCTTGCACGGTCGGAAGCCACGCACCTCTTCGGAACCTGTAATTTTATTGGCTTCCTATATCACGCACCTCTATTGTTTTAAGGGCTAGGGTCATTGTTTTATTGTTTGTTCTTTTGTCTTCTCAGCCAATCCTGTTAAGCCTTCCGATAGGTGCGTACCGCCTCCGGAAGGTTTCCATTGCCACGTGCAACTCGCTGCGATCAACATCAGTCACAAGAGAACAGGCTTGAAATTTGAATATGCAAATGTAATGGACATCTACCCAAAAATCCGTTGGGTCTCATCGTCAGTGGCTTATGCTTTTCACCTCACAACGTTTTTTCAATAGCCCTTTTCACAGTTAACTTTTCTCATTTGCATTACAATGTATTTGAACATGGATGCGAGGCAATTTCGGGCAGAAACTGCACAATTGCCCGAAATTGCCTCACATCCACGTTCAAATACATTGTAATGCAAATGAGAAAAGTTAACTGTGAAAAGGGCTATTGGGTGTATACGCAGCATCCATATTCTTCAGCCCAGTACGGTCAACTCCCTTGTAACGGATACCGTTGGGACCAAGAATTGGTGTCTGTAAGAGAGAAAGTCCGTGACAGCGGGAGTTGTTTTCAGTTATCCTTACTTCATCTCTTGTGCGTAACAGAAAAAAGGGGAATGTCCATAACAGTGAGGTGTCCGCAAGGTGAGAGTTGACTGTAATAGTATTTAATGTATGGAAAAGAGCCTCAATAACTATAAATAAACCCCATTATAACGAAAACATTTTGCCAGTCCCTAGGCACTGTATAATATTGGGATTGGCACGGTTCCACTGTGTTTATAATTTAAATAATTTTTGA
>OZ024899.1:33600837-33669837 GCA_964017195.1 Siderastrea radians | reverse complement strand
TTTTGGGGAAATTTCTCTGCAGGAAAAGATATACCTAGAGAATTGCCCAAGTGATCTTGACGAGATCACTTTGCCAGATGTTAAGAAATATGTGATCTGAAATACTACTATCAACAACAATTTGCAGATTTTTATTGAAAAAATTTCCGAAAATTTTGGATTTGCAAACTATTTATTATTTCTGCTGATACAATTTGGTTTGTTTTGAATTGAGGCATTTTAAAAGAGGTGGCTGTGAAAATATGAAACTAACAGTTACCGAGAAATTACGGTCAACAGACCAGTACACCAGGAGGGCAAGAGAAGAATAGTGGATCAATAAATTGAAGCCGGCAATAAACAGTTTAACTTAACCTAATTGTTATATTTTATTTAATTTGTTGTGGTTTTTTTTTATGTCAATTTCCCCGAGTATTTCTCTGTTTTGTTTCTTTTTTCGAATTTTATTGTATGTTATATATATAGTTCACCATTGTACTACATCGCCACGTGCACTTAACTTCTTCGCACGTGATTTTATGTAACCAATCACTATTGTAATTCCACATTTTAAATAATTCCGTTGACACTCACCGTTATACAGTCATTACGCTCCTGAAGAAGGCCGAGACGGCCGAAACGTTGAGCAAATAAAGCTGAAAAGTCTTAACTGGAGTTGGCTACTTGACCGTCACTAACAACATTCTATATATATATATATATAGATATATTTTAAATATTGCACTAGTACCAAATCATTTCAAAACACTGGTATTGTCCCAGAATTAACCCTGGATATGTCAAAGGAGTCGGTGACATTACTTAATCTTTAGAAGGCATGCATGGATATAAAATTAACTAACCTCACTACCAGTGTATCTACATGGTGACAGTTTGTCCTGTGGTTCATAAGTGGACCTCAGACCGCTGAAGTGCTGCTCAGCAAGCCTGACAAGTGCATCGTGATCAACACCTAAACCAAAGCACAAAACACTGATTAATAACTCACATTAAGGACGGTGCCTCCTAATACAGACGTATTTTTGCAAAGGTAAATGACTACTGCGAAAAAGTAGATCTTAGCATAGCCTGAGAAAACAGCCAACATTTCGCACGGTCGCCATGTGAGCCCTCGCAAAACGGCGTCTGAGTAACGAGCACAGAAATTCCATAATGATGACATGCACTACCCAGATCTTGGTAGTGCTTCTGATTGGTTGTGCCACGAGGGAATTTTCTTTCAACCAATCAGAAGCACTACCAAGATCTGGGTAGTGCACGTCATCAGTATGCAATTTCGTTACTCAGACATCGTTTTGCGAGGGCTCAAGTGCCGACCTCGCGAAACATCGGCTGTTTTCTCAGGTTAATCTTAGCAAGGGTTATTGGAATCCAAAAAGAAAAATGTGGGTAACCCCACATTTTTCAGAGATAATTAAGCAACCTTAATTCTAAAAAAGCATTAAAATACAAAGAATGTATGGCGATTTCTTTCCAAATTTAAGCTCAGTTATCTCTGAAAAATGCATGGTTACCCCCAATTTTCTTTTTGGATTCTGATAGCCCTTGCTGAGATCTGCTTTTCCCACAGTCATAAACTGCACAAAAAATTTGCTGTATTGGGAGGCAAATTCCTTAAGAAACCTGAATATCCCGAGATGCGCAGAGCGTATGCACTATAACAAAAGGAGGAACTGTCCTTAGTGGGTCTAATAAAGATGTTGTTGCCTGATCCTTTGACACTGATCAACCTTGAAAATAGTTACTTTACCAGATACTGATTAACTTTGAAAATAGTTTCTCTGTAAGATCCTGTATTGAAAATTATGGTGAGGGGAGTATCTTACTTGGTCTGGACCGTAACATGTTGTTATGTATTGATTCGTGCTTCCCAATAAAAAATCAATAATAATAAAACATAATGAAAAAGGATCCCAAGTGGATTTTGTAATGTTCATACATCCTTTCGATTACCTCACAAAATCTTAATCAGGTGATGAGATTTGAAGTTTATTCATGTGTGTTAAGGTGGTGACAGTCTCATGACAAAATGTCCCGATAGATAGCAGAAGTTCGATTCTGCTGTCCCAGTTTAGGATGGAGCCTGGTACTGTATGTTGATGGCCTATCTAATTATCCTTCCTCTCCTTAGCATTCCCCAACAAATTCAAAGAGGAAAGTTATCAGACTTAAAGGGGCTACATCGCAGATAGCACATCTTGAAAAAATTTGCCAATTTTTTCAAGTTTGTCATTTGTAATCTGTCGTAATCTCCCTCATTTGTAACCTTCCTTGATTAGTTTTGGTTTATTATTACTACTTTCGTGCTTTTCTACCTTAAGAAACTATTATTTTGAGGTTTCCTTCAATGTGAAAGTAACTTTGTCAGATCAGAAAAATGAATGAAAATCACCCATGACAAACCTGATAAAACAACTAGATTGAAAATGAAATTCTCAATAAGAAAGTTATGAGAAATATGTGAGATAAGAAGAGAGAATTTGGAAGTGAATCACTCATTACCTCCTGCAGCTGCAAGTACAATTCTTGGAGCGCTGTAGTGTTTGTTGATGTATTCAACAAGATCGTCCCGAGTTATGGTCCTGCAAAATGAAATGAAGGTTACAACAAGACTAGAAAATACACTGTCAGTAGCTCACTGGGAGTTCATTGGGAGGTACAAATCTCCAAAGTTTCTGGATACTTGTGCACAAATTAGAAATAAAAAAATATTTCTTTGTCACACAACAAAAAGAGAGGTAAAGTGTGCCATCAGCATTTCTCAAATAATGTCACTTTTTATCCCTTATCTGGAGATAATGGGCTCTATTATTGCAAACTTCTCTAAACAAAGTCTTCACTTTTACCACAGAATGAGCCAGTAAAATAGAAGAGACGCTTGTACGGGAGTGTTGTACCTCTGACAACTTGTACAATGTATCTTGATGGTTTATGGCTCTATTGGGCCCAAACTTGCTGTGGACCTTGCATTTCTAAACCAAGGCCCTTGACTTATTTTTATGCACATCCTCACTACACTACGACTATCTCTGAGTGGAAAGAGAGACTGCTTGTAGTCTACCCTTGGCAAGAAGATTGTCCTCAAAATTTACTTTACAAATTCCCTTCAAACTTCACTTCTTTGAAAACTCTCCATTTTTTGCAAAATCTTCCAGTCTCAGGTATAATCCACTGATATACCAGCCACCTAAAGGGTTTTTTTCACTAGAATAGTCCTCCTATGGGGGTACCCTTGATCTTCCTTACTTACTTAACATTGTGGGTAGGGCCAAGAATGGTTCTCCCCAGGGGGGTACCCTGGTACGCTGTAGCATGAAGGTGGTCAAACACAACTTCTTCTAGCTGTGTGTCCACTTCCTGCATTTCACGCAGAATAACACCCCTCTCTCGCTCAATTTCTGCCTCGCCAAGAGTTGAATTCTGAATAATGTCTGCCAGGATGTCAACAGCTGTAAAAGACAAAATTTGTTTATTAGATAGCATCAAGACCACTCTAGACTTAGGAAAATGTTCGCTTCTTTGCTCTGTTATTCGTTGGGACGTTCCATTTTTTATCCGAACCCCCGCTAAGGATGGCAAGTTTCTGCACAAGGGGGGTCGGATTTTAAATCAAAGGAGCCGCCAAAAAATTAACCCTTCGGAAATTTTTTTCAAAGGTGCCACCAAAAATTGAACCCTTCGGATTTTTTTCTTCAAAGGGTGCCGCCAGACTTTGAGGGGTCGGAATCCTGCCATCCTTAGGGGGGGGTGCGGATAAAAAATGGAACGACCCGTTAAGATATTTCTGATTCTTCTCAACCAACTGATTATCATGAGCATTTTCCTTCAAGTCCCAACAGTGACAAGCATCTAATCTCTTCATACAACATCGCTACTTGATCAAGCATACAGGACATGACAACAAAGGAAATGATCACCAAAAATGACGTTTTGTTTTCAAACAAATTTTCCTAACATGCACCATAACAAACATATGAAGGCTAGTAACAAGAATATGCATGTTAATTTTGGGGCTTAAAGGGACTATGTCCGCTATTTTAGTATCTTTTCAAAAAGCTGAAATTGTCTTCGCATCAACTGAATTCCAAAAATAATGGTCTACCTTTGTTATTAAAGACTATCTTACGGCACTCAAACTGTTTCCTGTCGTCTGTTGCTACCGATGGCAAGGATGGAAATGGATTGAAACTTGAAAATTAGGTGATGATTTTAGCACAGAATTGACCTAATGCAGGGTTCAATTCTACCCGTTACCATCCCCCCCGGGCACACCCCCAGGGATTTGCAATTTTTTTCTTACTTCGTGGTCTATTCCCCCCCCCCCCCCCGGGCACGCAGAAAGAGACAATTCCCCACCATCAGGACTCCTCATCGACCACAAACACATTGTTTTGTGTTCAAAATTGATTTCCGTACAATTGCACAACCAGACGTTTTGACAAGAACTTAAACGCTTTTCTAGTGTTACTGAAAGAAGGACATTAAATAGTATTAAAAAACATGGACACTACATTGAAAAAGAAAACTGAAGAAAAAAGTCTAACCGCACTGGCATTCGGCTGGCGAGTAAAAAAATGTTCTTCAACGCGTGTTTTATTCTAAATATAGCACATGCACAGAAGAGGTCCGGTGAGCAAATTGATGACAGCATTTTAAAGGAGTTTTTCTTAGCTTGTTTCACAAGAACACTGGACTGAGATCTCTGTTTAATATAAAGCCGTGCATCTGTTTCCTACAAATACGCTGAAGAAATATTTCTCTGTTTGTGATGAACGCCATCCATTCGAGTACGCATCAAACGCTCCTTCATTTAACAATTTATAATAAACATGCCTTTGAACACAGATTTTAATTTCGAGAGATTATTCTTCTCCAACCAGTCTGCTACAAATTCTAGAGATTTTCCCTGGAAATAGGCAGTCTTCTCTACGCGGTCTGGCACCATTGTGTCAACTGAGAAGTGATCAGCTAGTGACATGCTTCACAAGAAAAACGAGAAGTTATTTTCGATTTGCCCCACCCCCTCTACCCCCAGGACAAAAGTTTCAAACAATTCTCCACCCCTGGGCCCGAAGGGCTGGACTTGTCCCGAGGGCTGCCCGGGGGAGGGGGGGGGGGGATGGTTACAGGTAAAATTGAACCATGCATAAACTAGCAAAATCCTTGTGACCTAGCCCCTATAAAGGATTAAATGCCCTTTTTTGACTGTAATTGCCTCCAGTTCTGATTGGCTTATTGTGCTATTTTACGAGGCATTTCTAACTTTTGAGTCTGTGGATGAAATCCTAAAGTGTGAACATTCAAATGAAAGCCACTGAGCAGCACTTTCTTGTGGTACTGTTTATTAATGCTGTACAAGGTGATTCTAACTTTTGAGTTTGTGGAAGAAATCGTAAAGTGCTATACAAGGTGGTTCTAACTTTAGAGTTTGTGGATGAAATCCTAAAGTGTGATCACTCAAATGAAAGCTACTGAGCAGTACTTTCCTGTGGTGCTGTTTATTATGCTGTACAAGGTGGTTCTAACTTTTGAGTTTGTGGAAGAAATCCTAAAGTGCTATACAAGGTGGTTCTAACTGTAGAGTTTGTGGATGAAATCCTAAAGTGTGATCACTCAAATGAAAGCTACTGAGCAGTACTTTCCTGTGGTGTTGTTTATTTTGCTTTACAAGGTGGTTCTGACTTTTGAGTTTGTGGATGAAATCCTAGAGTGTGACCATTCAAATGAAAGCTATTGAGCATTACTTTGCTGTGGTTCTGTTTATTATGTTGTACCAGGTATTTCTAAAACCATGAAACTCTTGAGTCTATGGGTCTGTCCTTCTATCATACCTCTGGGGATGTCCTTGCTGAACACTTTAGCATAGTAGACTGTCTGTTCTCGGGATGTGTAAGCATTTAGGTGAGCTCCCATGTTCTCCACCTCCAGTTCGAGATCCATCTGTGAACGATTCTTTGTGCCCTAAAAAATAAAATTTGCCTTAAAACGTTTTTCCTGTAAAACAGACAACAACTGACTAATATCTACAACAATTAGCCATTAATTTTTTTTAACCACACTTGCAATTTAGGATTACAAGTCAATACAGAAAACAGAGTTAACATAAAAAAATCAGTGTATTTGGAATAGCTACAGGACAATGGAATGACTAAAAAAAGGAATTATGGGGAATTTTGAATGTAATGACTTACACCACAGTATTCTGAAAAGCAAGGATATGGCCTTCAAAGTTACGAATGACATTTTTTTCTTGCTCTGAACAAACTTCTATTCATCCACTGACAAAAGATAAGAAGTGGAAAGTACCTTGAATGCCATATGTTCAAGAAAATGGGCAACACCATTGTTCTTTTCTGTTTCAAATCGGCTGCCAGCATCAATCCAAAGACCAACCTGAAATTCAATTGATTCAAATGTTTTACAAAGATGTTCTTTGGTAGTCAAAGTAGGTAACATCGGGGAGGAAAAGACCTCAGCAACAGATTGAAGTATTTTCCTTTCTGAGATAGCAAATGGTTTACCTGCTGGTCTGAAATAATAAATGATATGCACTTATTGACTGAGTGGGAGGGCGGGACATGGGGAAATATTTGTCTCGAGGTCGCGGCTTGTAAACAGACCAACAGTAGCGAGGTCCATGCACTGTCACCGAGAGCCAACCATTTTCCTGTATGACCCTACCTATCTCAGTCAATACGTATTTTATCATACCACTATTTGAATGCTCAGTTTAGTGAATACTAAGTGAAAGTAATTTTGCATATGCATGCTGAATGAATGGATGACATGTGCAGGAGAGGACAGCTTTTTTCCAGACCAGTTTGTATCAACCTGTGTGGCCCTAAATAATGCTTTTACTACAGAATTGCATCAGTGGGGCTGTATGATGGTATGATATTGTCATTATTTCTTGATGTTTTTTTCATCCGGGAGTTTTGCAAACATTTACTTTTGTTATAACAGCTGTTGGAGATTGTGCTGTACAGTAGGTTGTGTTGTTTCAGTGGAGTTGGTCAAATTGGACAAGTTGTTTGTGAACTGATAACTAGTTGATATACCAGTTAACAAGGCAAAAAATAGTAACCACTTCAACTAATACAGACTACAGTTGACTCTCCCACTAACTTCTTGAGTGAATTCTTTTTCCCTTCAGATAATTTTCTTTATAATTTTACCCTCAATATCTCAAACCTCGTTTGTCAAAGTGTAAAGAGACAAAACAGACTCCATGACACTGAATTTATTTTAAGTCAATTTACAAAAAATTGAGCAGCATGTAGTTTTGAAGTGTCCAATGTTGTCCTTCATGTCAATATCTCTGGTTTCCTGGTGTTGTGTAACACAAAACCTGTCAGTGCGAATACATATGACAAGTGGTGCCAGCAGGAATTCTGTTCCCCAATAAACTGAACCCCTGAAAACTTGAACCATTTTTGTTTTCCCTTTAAAGGGAACCAGTGATGTTATAACATATTTACCTCAAACTGCTCTACATCTCCCCCAGAATCCAGTGAAATATGTAAAATCTTGTAGATCGCAAACATTTTCCAGAAAATACACTTCAAATTTCGCACTTTTAACCCTGCGAGTTCGCCTGTGGCTGCCATCTTGGAACACGCAATGACCTATGGGATTGATGACGTTTCACGGCTCCCTCAGCTTGTTCGATGTTGTTGTGATAAATTATGGCACAAATTCAGCCTTTTACACTGGAACCAGAGTATTCTTCCGAGGAAGAGCTTCTCGAGGATGAAGTAGATGAGTTAGACTTGCCAGTGAATGTTAATGCCGGTCGCTTGCGTAATTCTTCGTGGTGCAAGTGTGGGGAATGTAGTGAAATGGAATGTGTTTGCTGCCGGGAAATGAAAACTATTGAAAAGATGATCGAAAGTAAGTTTTACACGACTGACGGGATATTTATTGGAGATATCTGTGACATTCTGTAAGCCCAGCTGTCAGGGGTTTTTGTTTGGAACAATTATATTGTCATGTTTTGACACAATAAATAGTGAACTTCACAGCAGGTTCATATTCTTTAGTTTTTTACTCGTACTGTTTTCATTTGTTATTCTCGTCGCAGGGTAAGAAAGAAGTTATCACTACATGACAGAAATTATTGGTCAATCAAATCGACATAAATAACGAACAAAAGTACCCAGTTAATACTCTCAATACGTAAGCTTAATTTTGACTTATACTTATCAACAGATCTCTAACAATGTCCCTAAGATCAGCTAAGCTTAATGTTTCAATAGTTGCCCTGTATTATGCCTTTAGTGGTAGATAATGGGGGTTGAGACTGCCACTTGTAACTACAGCCATTTTGGCAAGTCAAATGCATGGAAACCTGCGAACCCTCGTTTTGAATCCCATGCACGTCAACTGTAACGGAACCACATTTTGGACAAAAACGATACAGTTCTTTAAGTTGCTCCTCTTATATAAGAAATAGCCTGCCTTCGAAGTTAACTGAATTTTCCTCTGACTCGTTCTGTGATGATTGTTGACAATTAAAACACTCGTCTTCAGAATCACTAGGGTAATATTCGGATTGGCTTGCGACTGGATTTGTTGTTTCGCTATATTGTGAGCTGCACAATTCTTCCACTTGTTCAGTAGAGTCAACTAACCGCGAGGAATCCTCGTTCACAGTTTCCTCAGTTTCGCTTTGGTCCTCCCTTTCCTGCCGTGCAAGTAGCTGACACAGTGGCTCTTCACCTCTAGCATAAGAGTGGTCGTTTCTTACCTCGACTGAAGCATCTTGTGGAAACTGATTCGCGAAATCTCTAGTTATTGCAGGTACCCGTAACTGTTCAACTTGCACTCCACGTGATATTAGTTCAGGTAAGGGTTCTGTTTGCGTATTCACTTCACGCCGAGTTTCCGTGATATCAATGGCCTCCTCCTGCTCTTCTTTACTTTTCACTTCTCGATGAGAAGCAAGAAGGTAAGAGGCTTAATTTAACGACTGTCGGACAACAAAACAACGTACACTCAGGCTGAGATTTGCCCCCAAATTTAAGAAAATGTATGGGCTAAAACAAGAACATCCTCAGGCTCAGCCAAATTGTATGCGTTGTTATTAAAAAAGAGTGTACTCGAAGTAAAGCAATTTTAATTTTAGGAAAATTATGAAGACTAATATTTGGGTTTTGCTCACTTTTCTTACTTTTTGTAGTGTAATTACAGCCAAATGCGCTACACTTCGGCATGTTTACGCCAAAAGAAAACAACAAATTGTTGCGAAAATTTAAAGCTCACGCCATCTGGGAGCCGTGAAACGTCATCAATCCCATAGGTCATTGCTTGTTCCAAGATGGCGGCCACAGGCGAACTCGCAGGGGTAAAAGCGCGAAATTTGAAGTGTATTTTCTGGAAAATGTTTGCGATCTACAAGATTTTACATATTTCACTGGATTCTGGGGGAGATTTAGAGCAGTTTGAGGTAAATATGCTATAACATCACTGGTTCCCTTTAAGGTTTGAGTTATTGGGAGTCAACTGTGTAAACAAGTCTACCGATTCAACTCAACCAACTCAACTCAGCCATCTTGCCATGTTGCTGTGTTTTGTTTGATGTGTTGTATCATGGTGATGTGCATGTCTTTGTGTGTGTGTTGTAGTTCAATTTTATCCTTGGTTCAATTTCTATTTTCCTTTGTTTTGTAGACATTATCATATATTAACATAAAAAAGAACAAAGGAAAATAAAAATTGAACCAAGGATAAAATTGAACTACAACATGTGTTCTCACTATTATTTCTTGTCATTCATCACTCTTTTATTACTTACTGTAGCTGTGGAATGTCCTGAATCTTCAGAGGCAACTCTCATGCCATTTGAAAGAGTGGTCACTTTAGTCTCAGGGACATTATACAAAGACTGCAACAATGAAAACAACCAAACTTCTTAGTAAAACTGAATGCAGAATAACTCTATTGCACTAATGTAAACACTACCCGCCCAGACTAGCTACCGCTATTTGCGGGATAGTGTAGTCCTTTTTATTTGACTTATAAAATTGAATAATAAACTTTGAAACTTAATAAACTTTGAAACTTTTTGTTGTGAACATCAAATTTCCTCAAGCAACCTATCACCTTGTGATAGCTGTGTAAGTTATGCAAGAAATTTTCGAGAAGGGTTCGTGGAATGGACCTCATTTTCTTGAATGAAAGCCATGATGATTGTTTCCTCACCTTCACGAAAAGGGGCTGGCTACTTGAGAGAAGAGATGATTCTAAGAAAGTTTCAATGGCAACTGATGTGAAAAGTTTCTTCAAAAGGGGGCAATTATTGAAGGAGTGGGAGAGGAACTTTGCAGAAAGGCTATGATTCAAGGTGTTTTTGTTTTCACATTAGATTAATCCTTTCACTCCCAGAGTCAGTTATGGAGGCAATAAGGTGATTCTAACTTCTGAGTCTGTGGATGAAATCCTACAGTGTGACTATTCAAATGACTCCTCTTCAGCAGTACTTTCATATGGTACTAGTTACATTTTGGTAATTTACAACTGAAATTTGAGATTTGTCTTGAATTTTGATTTTAGGCACTCTTGGGAGTGAAAGGGTTAAATCCGATGAATAAAGAAAACATGTTGTTCCACACAGACATAATCGGAAAACCACAAAAGGGGCCTGGGACGAGCATGTAACAAATTGGCACAGTTGCAGTTGCCAGTTACGTTCATGCTAAATTTACATGTAATTCACACGGTCCTTGCTAGAAATAGGCGCAAGAAAACACAGTTCTGTTGTATAAACAGAATTTATCCGTACCTGTTCATAAGAAAGAGCTGTAGATCCAAACCGTTTGCAGGCCAATATGCCGGCTTTTCCCTAGAAATTAATTTGTGAGTGACATAAGTTGTGTAACCATTTCACCAAAAGCCGGCCACAGTTTGCAGTAAAACAAAAGGAATAATTACTAGCACCAACAATTTCGTGTTAAAGACGTACCTTCGGCGTTAAAGAAAGAAAACTTGCTAATCTACCAGCGTTTTTCATGCCAAGGCGAAAGGCGATAGGAGACGCCATGTTGAAACGCAAGGAAGGGAATCGATAATGTCGGGAGAGAATGGGTACGAATCATTACGAGCATACATTTTGGGGCTAAAACGCTGACAATAATGACAACTGGCTCCTAAGAATCCTGCACTCTCATACTTTATAAGCTTTTTGGACAAAATTTTGTGAAAATTCGTTGATTCCCCCATTCTCCATCTTTGCATTTCGGATTTCGTACCGTAAGTGCATGGGAACAAAAAAGCTAAACAAATTCTGCTGTTTTAGTTTATTTTCTTGATGTGTGATTCAAACTTTTTTATTTGACAGATTCACCGGTTCCTCGTGGCCTCCAGCAAGCTTATTTTAGCTTACTTTATGTGACTGAGACACAGGGATTAAAGTATTCAGGATGTTTTTAACAAGATCAGAATATGACAGGTTTGTATTCTTCATAGATTCTTTATTTTTACAATTGCAACACGATCAAGTTTAACAGAGTTTACGTAGTTCTTCCACACTACAGTGATAACAGGCACGGCATGAATGAGCTAAATTTTCTAATTAAGCTTATATAAATATTGCTATTGAACTAATCAGCCCATGCATGGTTTATTATACTTATTTTGTTAGAGGTGTGAACACGTTTTCACCAGAAGGACGTCTTTTTCAAGTGGAATATGCCATAGAAGCTATCAAAGTAAGTTGCATCTTTTGTACTTACACACAAATAAGAACCCTGAAGCTACTGACATATTAAAACAACACAGACATAACGACAGAAAGAAAAGATTAGTTTTATCCCTCTGTCGTTATGTCTGTGTCTTGTTACGTTGTTAAGCTCATGTTACATGTACCTAGTTCACACTGGACAGCATACAATACAAGGTGTTTTTTTTTAAGTTTGTGTGACCATTTCATTATGTCATGTCAGTAGTGTGAACAAGACAACACAGAAAAGATCAGTTTGTATAACTGATTTATTATTATTATTATGACTGATTTATTATTATTATTATTATTATTATTATTATGAAATTATGAATATATGAAATTCATATATTTGAACTGCGGAATGAAGAAATAAATGTAAAGAAGATCCTCGCAGTTATTAATGCAACTTATGCAGTTGTGAAAAGAAAGCCTGAAAAAAAAATCAGGCTTGCCGGATTCGAACCCTGACCTCTGTGATACCGGTGCAGTAATCTAACCAATTGAGCTAACAAGCCAACTGGGAGCTGGTCATTAAATTGGTTCGTAATATACCCGGGAAAGATGAAGATGAAATTATGAATATATGAAATTCATATATTTGATATATTTGATTCATATATTTCATATATATTCATATATTATTAAATACATAATGACCAACTGAATGGGAGATCAAACCCCAAGGATTTGGTATTATTTATTGATGTAATTACTGAGTATAAGTACCATAATTATGCTTGAATTAGCACCCAGCTTCAAATAATTACCCTCCTTCAAATAAGCACCCCTCACCCTTCCCAAGAAAGTACAAAGATACTGAATATGGTAAGATATACGCACGTAGTATTTTTAATGAATATGACATAACAGTACAGTTTTCTCTTCATTTCCTCGAGGGAAATATCCATGTGAGTGCATAAGCACTTCACGTCCGTAAGTTCCTCATGAAACTTTGCGCCCAATCACCGGCTTCTTGTTATTGCCTTGAAAGTTCCTGGAATTACGAGCCCATTTCAAGCTTCCTACCTCCAGTGACTTCGACCACCACCTGATTATCGAGGCCGGAAATTAAAAAACTAAATAAGTGCCCCTCTTCAAATAAGCACCTCCTTCTCACCTTAGAGAATTATATAAGTGCCGAGGGTGTTAACTTGAGCATTAACAGTAATAGCATGGTGAAATTGGGTAATCAGTGTAACACCAGGTTAAGCAACAGTGAATTTAATACCAATTGATGTACATGTAACACCGAGTTTTGACTCTTCTTGAATTTGCCACTTAACCCAAGCAACAAACGCCAATGTTTTGCTCAAGAATGTTGCAGACAGTTTCTGTTTTCCTGGATTTATTGTGAGTGATTAATAAGGTCTTGCTGATAATCCCTTTTCATAATTGCAGCTTGGGTCAACTGCAATTGGTATACAAACATCAGAAGGTGTTGTTCTTGCTGTTGAAAAAAGGATCACATCCCCACTCATGGAACCACAGAGTGTTGAAAAGATAGTGGAAATTGACAGTCATATAGGTAGGACAGTATTCTAAAAAACTGGATAATAAATTGTACAGTCATTAGTCTCACTGATTAGTCACTTAAGATGCAGATTTCAACATTTCGACTGCTTGCTGTTAGACTTTATCAGGCGATGAGGTTGACTAATTATGTGGCACTATTTGTGTCATGATTATGCGTTGTGATTGGTGCATTTCAATCCTTATTGTTCCGTGGAGTAGCTATTCCAGTGGCTTTCAGGTGAGAAGGTGCTCCGATCCCTTAGCGGTCTGCTGCCAAGTTAGTCTGCTACTGTTTCTTGATGGTGGGCGTCCTTGCTTTCATGAATTTCGACTCTACTATCCATGGTGCTGTTGTTATGGTGATGGATAGCTTCCCCGACTCTTTGTGTGTACCAGTGAGAGTCTTGATTACCCTTTAAGCCCCAATTTCAATATGCACATTCTCCTTAGTGTTCTCCATATATTTCTTATGGTACCAGTTGGGAGAATTTGCACAAACATCAAGACATTTTCATGTTTGATGATCATCCCATTTCCTTTATTCTGGTCACCTGTATGTAATTTGATCAAGCAGTTATATTGTAAGGAGAAATTTGATGCTTGTCACTATTGGGGCTCGAAGGGTTAATAGAACTTACCTTCTTCCAAGTTAGTGGCCAGTCTCATTGCCTTGTTCAAAAAGGGCAGATATTTTCATACAGACAAGTCATATCCCCGTTGTGTTGTTTGGTTCACCCTCCATTGATCTCCCTGTCTCCATGGTATAGACTTTTTAAGGAAGATTATTTGCATGAAAAATGAGACTTAAAATTCTGGGTGTGGTTTATCTACTGGTGTTTAGAGTATGTGCACGTATGTATCTTCCAATTTTAATGTACTATTTTGTTATCTTTGAAGGTTGTGCTATGAGTGGTCTTATTGCAGACTCAAGAACAATGGTTGATAAAGCAAGGGTAGAAGCACAGGTGAATACTCAAAATCAAAAAATCAAAATCAAAAGACCTTATTTTAAGAGGGTAACACATGACAGTGGTGAACACTGATGACCCTGTGGCCCTCTCAATGTTCCAGATAAGAGAGGGGTCTTGGGTCAAAACCCGACAAAGCTGACAACATGACCCGACAAAATAAATGGTCAACTTGAGAAGATTTGAAGAGATCCACATCTATTGACCCCTCAAAATTCCTTATTGACCCTCTGCCTTTATAAGTAATCTGAAACACTGCCTGTATAAAATAAACAAAAGATATAAAAAATGTAAAATTATATAAAGTGCATTACAGTAGAAATTAATAGAGCTAATTTAAATATAAAATATATACATGGTACAGTTTAATAAAATTGTGATAGCTAATATAGTATTGACACATATAGTACTAATACTAACAGTACATTCTGAAATAGTACTATTTAAAATAGAAATTAAGGAAAATTTCCATTCTTCAATTTTGCCCTTGGGCTAGAGAAAAACTTTTGAACTTACTAGCCTAGTGGCTAATGATGTGTCAGATTTCACTATCCAAAATAAATCTTCACTCTAGTTGGTTGTCATGACTAATTAAAGCAGTGTCAGGTATTGTTTGAAAAAAAATGCTTGTTGCTGTTCACACTGAAAAAATAATATGGAAGAGATGTTGTAGATACACAGGGAAATGAAGCATTTTTCTTTAACCATTGTTCTGTTCTTTTTGTTGAGTCATGCATTAATTTCTTCCGCTTTGACTTCTTATGTTTTCTGTTTTTCAGTAGGCAAAATGGCTAGTAGAGATGCAAATCTCTAAATCTCCTAGCCAAGCCTGCTGTGTTTTCACCATACTAGTCTTTTGCTAGTTCAGACTATTAGTGTAATGTTAACCCTTTAACTCCAATAGTTGTCAGCATCAAATTTCTCCTCATCATATCAATGCATTGCAACACATACAGGTCATGACAATTGAAGAAATGATGACCAAAGATGAATAATTGTCTTGATATGTAGAAATGTTCTCGTAACTACATCTGTAGTGCTCAATAAAATTTATCAAGACCAGAAAGAAGAATTTGTATCATGATGCTGGGGCTTAAAGGGATAAGGTCTGAATTTAATTGATGTTTTTGTCTTATTTTTGTGGCTTTTAGAATCACTGGTTCACATACAATGAACAGATGAGTGTAGAAAGTGTCACACAAGCAGTTTCAAACCTTGCGCTTGAGTTTGGAGATGACGACGCCAGAGAAGGAGCTATGGTGAGAAAATCTTCGACCTTTTTTGGCCCATCAAAATCTAATTTCTCCTTACAATATCAATGCAGAAAGGTATTGAGAATAAAGAAAATCATCAACTAGAGGATATTGTGTTGATATCCTACCAAATTCTTGTGATGAACAGTTAATTCCTCCTTACAATATTTTAATACATTGTCAAGTAGAAAGGTTATGAGAATAAGGTAAATCATCAAGTAGGGGATATACCACAAAATTCTAGAGATCAACATCTGAAATCATCTTGCACTATCAGTACATTATCAAGTGGACAGGTAATAAGAAAAAAAAACCCATCAACTAGGAGGTATTTTGTTGATGTACCAACTGGAATTAAAAGATTTGTATTGTGATCAGCAAGGAGAATTTTGAAGTCTATCGATGCTTTTTCTTCTCAGAGCCGTCCATTTGGAGTGGCGTTGTTGTTTGGTGGAGTGGACAGCAAGGGACCTCAACTGTAAGAATTTTGAGATACTTGCAATTTTTAGTGCATGTAAATGTTTGTCATCAGAGAACACACAAGCTTGTTATGGAAGAGTTGTGATTTTCTTGTTATCATGTCTTAAATTGATAAAGTAGTAAATTTATTTGTTTTACAAGTTTCATGACTACAGCTGCATTGTTTCATCTTTTTCAGTTATCATTTGGACCCATCTGGAACATTTTTCCAATATGATGCAAAAGCCATAGGTATTGAATTTTGTTATATTTGCTGCTTGGTCTCAAAACTGAGGAAATATTAATAGTGATCAGTATCAAATTTCTCCTCATCATGTCAGTGTATCATAACACATACAGGTCATGAGAATTTAGCAAATCATCACCAAATTTAACCAAGTTCTTTGTTAAACAAGTTCTCCTAATAAGTAATCAATAAAATTTATGGAGACCAGTAAGGAGAATTTGTATAATGATCATGGTGTTTTTGCTCATGGTCAATATTGTCAAGCGCTGACTACAGTGAACAATTTGTGATTAAATTACAGGATCTGGGTCAGAAGGAGCTCAACAAGCACTCGAAGAAGTTTATCATAAGGTAATAGACTGAAGACAATTCTTGACAGTTTGGTTCAAGAAATTTCATTGCCTCTCCCGATTTCTCATTCCATTTTACATTCACAAATTTTGTTGTTAAGTGTTAGTACAGTACAATACAATCAACTCACTTTTATTGTTGAGTTGAGGCACCTCAAAATGACGGTACCTCTCTAAGACAGCCACTTCTTTGTGACAGACACCTATCTATGATGGACATCTATCTACTGTAAGATTGACACCTTGGACACCTATCTTATAACAGACAACTGAAAGACAGTCACAACTCTAAGTATGGCATCTAAGACAGATATACTTCTTTAAGGCAGATTCCTCTCTAAGTAAGACACTTTTTGAGATAGCCACCAAATATGAGGTAGAAACCTCTCAAAGGCACATACGACTCTAAAGCAAACACCTTTAAGACACTGAAACCTCACAAAATCATACCTCTGAGAGGGACGTGAGATACCTATAAGAGATACATTTAGACACTCCTTTGTGGCAGACATCTGTACTAAGGCAGACATTTTTCTACGATAGGAAACTCTCTTATGATGAAAACAAACACTTATAAGACACACATCCCTCTAATTAAGACAGACACCTCCATACAAGACAACATACCTCTTTAGGACAGACAACCTTCCATGACAGACACAGTGAACATCTCTAAGGCAGAGGTTTCTGTAACAGTGTATTTTCTTCTCCTTGCTTATCACTATTGACATTGCAATTAAACTTTGCCCAAAGTTGAAAACATTTTCATTCTCATTAACCTGTGCTCATGCGATTTCAGTCTATGACATTAAGAGAGGCCTGCAAATCAGCACTGACAATACTCAAACAAGTCATGGAAGAAAAACTCAATGCCACAAATGTAGAGGTGAGACATCAGTTATTACATGATGAAAAAGGTGCTAAGCCCACCCTTAGCTGGTGGGTAGTCAAGGAAATGGGATTTATTTCCTTGACTACCCACCCACCTTGTTATCCATGTTCCCAATAAAAAATAATTTAAAAAATAAAGTACAGTTTGTGTAGGTGTTCTGTGTTTCCTATAGACCAAGACTGACTTATACTTATCTGATTGACTTTTGTTTTTAGCTTGCTACTGCAACACCAGACAAGAAATTCCGCATGTTTACAAAGGAGGAGATTGAAACCCTTGTACAGGAGATAAAATAAATGATACTCCAAACACAAATATACTGTTAAGCACAATAAACTTTACTGGCACTTAGTGTTTGTTAATAAAAGTCAATGGATGTTAAATGAATTAATCTGTCTTGTGTGGACAAGAACTGCACTCTGGCCTTGTGGGGGTCATTTCTGGCTTGCTGGTGACCTTAGGTAGGTAAAAAATAAGTTGCACACAAGCCACAGAAGGCCCAAACATCCAGAGAATTACCCGATTTCTGTAGCAGGAAGCAACTGAGAGTATCGCTACTCTCCTGTGGATGGGATGCTAGTCCATCAAAGGGTTACCCCAAGCAGTATGTCACCAATACCCATTAATTTTGTACACCTGGGTGGAAAGAGACATTATGGAATCAAGTTTTTGTCTAGAAACGAAACAACTTGTTGGCAGTGACCAAGCCTAATGAACCACTGTCCTTCAGAGCTGAAGTCCAACATGCCAACCACAACACCATTGTACTCCCACAGGTCATGACTTTTATCTTTTTTTGTATTTATTTAGGCCTCCTTCTTTCAAGCCCCTCAACAGGTCTCTTTGTCTTTGTTCTATCATTAAAATAGACTAACATAATTAAGGGCTCTGTGGAAAAAGGGTGTAAGCGATGATTTTGAGGTTAGAAGAAGAAGTTGGTGCTATTCAGCTGAACATTGGCACACAGGCTGGTTTTCATGTAAGGAATGTTGTGCATTTATTTCTTGACCTGAGATCTTAAATGTGAAGAATTAGCGTATTACTTTTGCTTATAAATTTTTATTGAACTGAACTCGCTCAAGTGAAGTGTGAATGATTTCTTTATTCTCTGCCTGAACTAAAACAAAGGAATTCAACCTAGAATCAGCTGACCTGTTGTTTTCCTTGCATCAGTTTTAAGCAAAAGTAATACGCTAATTCTTCAAATTGAAGCTCTTAGGTCAAAAAATAAACACACAACAATGTTCTTTTCATGAAAACCAGCCTGTGTGCCAATGTTTAGCTAAATAGCACCAATTTTGATTTCAACCTCAAATCATCACTTATGCCCTTTTTCCACCACGCCCTTCAATTATTCCATATAATTTCAGAGTAATTTGAAAATTTTTACTGAAACTATGAATCATTGTGCCTTTACTTCCTTGTATTTCGTAGTGATATAAACCAAACTTCGACAAAGGAAAGTTGGCCCTTCCACATGAAAAAAAAATTACTAAGTATTACCTTCCCAGGGCTTTACAGAGGAAATAAGTACAGCAGTATTTTTACTGTCATCATTTTAAGCTTTGCAGTAAACTCCACCTCTTTTTTGGCATGAAGGGTAACAAATATTGCTGCAAACAGCAAAACTATACACACCCTAAAAAATGTAAGTGATAAATTCTTTTATTTGTCCATCTACTTCCCGACTTCACTACTTTTAAGGAAATAAGCTCATTTAAAATACAAAACTTGAGAATAAAGTGGTTAACAAGATACAACAATAAAATCTCGTTCCTTTTTTTCACTTCATTTTTTTTTGTTTGAGAAAATAACAGGTGCATATTCCCTGTCCCGTTAAATAATGTGTAGACTTAATTGATTATTTGCCACAATTGAATCATAATATTGATGTAATATTCCTCTACTTGCTATATTGTTTGTTTTTTAAACCCATTTCTGTCAAAACTGTAACTTCCTTCATTTTGGGTTACAAAACAATATTTAAAATCAATGCTGTAAAGCCCCTCGGGAGTCACCAAAAAACTTGAACAACACTGAGCACTCTTTCAAGACCACCTGGAATGGCTGACACCAAAAAGAAAAAAAAAATTCTTTACCTTATTAGTATACAAACCCAAATTGCAAATGCCTAACACCTGGCCTGATCAATCAATGGTAATCGATCAATCACTAGCAATCGATGACAATTAGTTAATTGCTATCCATTGCTATTGGCCAATCGATGACCAATCAATAATCACAAGCTTGAGTCCTCTAATTGCCATCGATTGTAAGCGATTCCCATCGATCATTGATTACTACTGACTGTCATTTGCTGTCAAGCTATTTGTTTTCGATCAATTTTCAATCAATTATTTAGTTCCGCTCGTTGCTGCGTACATGTCTAGTGACTTTTGCTCCAACTTTTGCACAAGTAACCCGGTTAACATGTATCAGGTTATTTTGACTATCCAGCAGGATTTTAATAGTTAAGGGGTATCACGAGTGCCCTTTTTCTGTTAAAGTTAGCGAGCGATTCGTTGCTCAAAAGAAGAGAGGAGATCACGGGAATGCTTTGAAAGTGGTCGCTACGATCCACAATCGACCATCTTTAAAAATACTTCATTTTACTACAGAGAAACCAACGGCAAAGTCACTCTCCTCTCCCTCGTCCTCTCCTGGCGGCTTTACCATTTATTACCAATTTCAACAACTATTGCCCGTGATTTCATTTCACCGTATTTCTTCTGTAAAGCATTTCCCTTTTTACCTCCCAAAAATATATGGAAATCGACGACAATCGATAACAATCAATCACAATTAAAAAACAAATTTTTTGGCCATCGATTGGTCATTGGTTCTCAATATCAATGTAAGTTATCCATACATTGTCATCGATTGTTATCGATTATTGATTTCATCGACTGATCAGGCCGGTCTAACATCATTCAGTGATTCCAAGCAAACTTTCCAACAATTTAAGTCCGCAAGTAGCACCTAATTCAGCCTGTTTTTGTGGAATTTTAAGAAATCCCTTTTATTTTCCATTCTTTTTTTAATCAACGGACCCAGCTGGTTGAGATGGTGAGGTTATTAAGGTAATGGCTTTATTCAGTAAGGGTTACACTCAACTGTAGTTTTAAATACAGATTACTGATATTAATTTTTTGCTGTTGTCAGTAGTAAAGGTCCATACTGTGGGTGTTTTCATGCAAATCAGCAGAGCTGCCGGTTTAATTGAGGGCAATTCCCATTATACTGGGCATTCCATTATCCTGGAGATTCCCATATGGGCATCCTATTATCTAAGTTTGGGTAACTGCCAGGGGACTTCCTTAAGCAAGTTCCATTCCTTCGTAATGGGTATTTTGGATCAAGAAATCCTACTTATTTTTGTACAGTCAATCTTGTATCAGTTAACCTGTTTCAGGCTCCAAAACAGTGGGGAAAGCATGAGTTGAGAAAATGGGCATGAAAAATGTGTGTGGGGGGGGGGGGGCTTTTCCTGCCATTGCCATCTTTTCCCCAGATTCTGTGCCTGGGGGGGGGGACTCCCATATGAAAGTGATGGGGATGCTCGTCGTCTTGCTTAGGGTTGTAAATTGCAGATTTTGGTCTCGCTTAGGGTTCACAGGACAGAAAGCCAATATTTTTACCCATACAGGTATCGCTTAGGGTTGTGCGTAAAGAAATATCTATATGAAAAAACAAACGCCGTCAATCTTTAGCGTCAATCTTTAGCGCAGTAAAAATCACTGTAACTTTTATTTGGTTGTCTGTTTTGGCGTGGTCTCCGTTAGGGTTCAAATAACGCCTGAGCCACGCCCAGATTGGTCTCCTTTAGGGGTTTAAATCTAATTTTCCGACGAGCATCCCCGTCAGTTTTATATGGGAGTCCCCCCCCCCCCCCGGGATTCTGTGCATCTTAATTTCGCATTCCCTTTCTAACTTACATGCCATCTTTACTATCTGAGAGCCTGGAACAGGCTAACGTGTAAATGTACCAGTGAGTTACTATTAATTTCAAAAGAAGGGCATTTAGCTAGGACAGGAATGGGTTTAAATGATAACTAGATAATCAATTTGGGTTCATTATTTCAAAGTGCTTTAAGCTATAGCTATAATGATAATTGTGCCTACTTTTTATTTTTCATTGATTTTAAAATTGAAATTCTGAGCTTGTCAAAAAGTTTTCTAGTAAATGATACAACCTACATCTACAAAAACTTTGCAGCTGAGGAAAATTCAAATTCTATGTTCTCATTTAAGGCAAAAAACCCTAATTTTCTAAAATATCAAGAACTGTTCTCTTTTTTAACTACTACAGTCTCGCCATGTTTTATGGTGTGAAATGTTGCTTGTGGAATTCCTTTACTGCTCAGCGCTTTACTCAACTTTTTTGGTGGATCAAGGTAATGCTGGTGAAAAAAAGTTCATTTCATAACTTAATATTTCACTGACTAAAATATTAAAAAATGATGCTGTGTAATTTAACATTTAACATATCTGTCGGTAGACATTCATAACGGTCCACAGTTACACGACTCCACAGTCCCACTGATAGACACATTTTCACCAGACCACATTCCCATATATCACATTTTCACCAGTCCACAGTCCTACATTAGTCCACAGACCCACAAGTCCATGGTTCCGTAACTCACATTCATAACAGTCCACAGTCACACGACTCCATAGTCCCACTGACAGTCACATTTCCACCAGATCACATCTCAGTAACACCACATTTCCACCAGTCCACAGACCCACCAGTCCACAATCCTACAAGTCCACAGTACCACAAGTCCATGGTTCTGTAACTTACATTCTTACAGTCCACAGTCACACGACTTCACAGTCCCACTGACAGTCACATTGCCACCAGACCACATCCCAGTAACACCACATTTCCACCAGTCCACAGTCCTACAAGTCCACATTACCACAAGTCTATAGTTCTGTAACTTACAGTCACAACAGTCCATAGTCCCACTGGCAGTCACATTGCCACCAGACCACATCTCAATAACACCACATTTCCACTAGTCCACAGTCCTACAAGTCCACAGTCCCACAAGTCCAGACCCGCAAGTCCACATGTACTGCTGATTCTAAAAGAGTGATGCCCGTGTACGAGGCAGTGAGTGTTGGTTGTGCTGCAGCACTTACCTCAAAAGATAGATTAAATGTTCCCCAATGAATTCCTAAAGAAAAGTTTGACTTGACATCTTGATGGATCTCTACAGCTTCATCTGGACTAACATGCTGGAAATACATCAGCCCCCTGTCAAGTTAAACATTGAGTGCTAAACGACCGCCCACAAGGGAAACTTAAGATTTAACAGTAAGATACATGGCTGCCAAGAAAAATGAATAATAACCCTTTCTCAAAAAATGGCGGGCCAAATAAACTGCTGATTCAAAGAAACGCCAGGACGTCCACCATGCCAAGTTTGTAATAAATGCCGGGGGCGTTTAATTGAGACAATACATTAGTCCAAATGATTCCTGTTGCCCACATGCAAAAACAAAATATTGAAGATAATATCAGGAACGACCGAAACAAGACGGGCAAGGTATTTTGATTTGACAATAACCGCATACTGTGTTGTGTGATATTTTGATAACCTACATCTTGTTTCAAGATGTGTTTAATCAGATTGTTAGGGTCACTATAAATGGAAATGTCTTGACTGTGGAAATGTCTTGACTCTTAAAGCCCCAATTATAGACACATTAAATACTATTTTTTTCCTTAAAGTATTTTACTTTTCTACTTAAACACTCATACGGGTGTTATGATGGACGCTGTTGCAAGACTAGAGGTAGCTAGGTCATGAGAAATAAGGAAGTGATCACCAAAGATATTAAGATAATTTTGATGTGTGAATGAAATTCTCCCAACTAGCACCCTGACAATTATATAGAGAACAGTGAGGAGAACATACATGTTGACACTGGAACTCAAATCTTTCAGATTCCCAGCAAGTCGTGATAGCCAAGGTTCAGTACATATTATATGTTGTAGTTCAATTTTTGGTTCAATTTTTATTTTCTTTTGTTTTATATTCATTTTCATAACTATTTTATTTACATAAAAAAGAACAAAGGAAAATAAAAATTGAAGCAAGGATAAAATTGAACTACAACATATACACACACAGGGCACTGTCCACTAATGATGCATAATTCTAAGTTTTGAATTTCAGTCAACATGACATATAAGTTTTGCAAGTTCTGTTTAATTCTGAAGAAAAAGAGCTCAAAATAACTTTAAATAATGTATCAGACATACCTTGGTTCATAAGCCCCAATAGGAATTGCTGACAGATCAAACGGTCCATAATGCTTGCCAATCTGCTTAAAAATTTGACAATAGCCAGAATCTGCAGCAAAGAAAAATCTATTCTGAGGACCAAGAATGGTCCAACTACCCCATAAAGTTGTGTTTGTATCATTAAGTCCCCTGCGGGACCAGTGTTGTGCTGGGGTAAAAGCTAACTTCACAGCTTTGTTTCCTTCTTTAAATTTAGGATGCCAGTATTCATCCCACCATTCAAGTTCAACTACATTTTTACAGCCACATTCCTTCATCCACTGACGTAGTCCCATCGGCACAAACCAGTGAATTTTATCACCAAATCTCTTGTTCAGCTCACATACTGTTGTGTAGTCAAGGTGATCATAATGGTTATGACTGATACAGACAGCGTCTATATCAGGGAGTTCATCAACAGTGCAAGGAACAGGACGGTAGCGCTTCACTCCAATAATACGAGCCATTCCACAATAGTCATTAAAAACGGGGTCTGTCAGGATATTTAGACCATCCATTTGAACTAGCACTGTGGCATGGCCAATCCATGTTACTTGGATGTCATTTAGTGGTGGAGAATCCAAGGTCGCTTTGTCTGGTTTAAGGACTGGCAGAGTTTGGTCTAGCACCTAGAAAATAGAAAACACATTAGTTAACTGTATGACAGATGGCTAATTTACGGACACCTTTAAAAAATTTTTAAAAAAATCCCATCACCTCAACCATGTTCTGTAAGCTTGTGGTCTACAATGTCATAGTCTTTTGAGCATGCAGGGTTCACACAGAAACTGGGAAAAAAATCCATGACTTTCCAAGGACCTTTAATCCAATTCCATTGCCTCAAAACTCACAAGAGGACTACTGGTGAAAACAATATGAAATGCCCCACTGGCTGAATGTTTTGATGCTTGACACAACATTTCCTAAATTTCTTTACTTTTCATACATCAGCTAAAAACAATTTTGGGAAAAATCTGAAATTCCATGACTTTTCCATGACCGACAAACAAAGTTTTTCCAGGCCTGGAATGCAAATTGCAAATTCCGTGACTTTCCATGACCTTTTCATGACCGTGTGAAGTGAAGCCTAGCACTGTTCTACATCTTTGGGGAGATCCTACAAGATCAGGCTGATGATCCTAATTTAATATAATAATAAAATATTGTAGAAACATTCTGTCAATATCACAAATAGTTTATAGTTTAGTAATTCCTACATTTGAAAATTAAGAATAACAGTTTACCTTACAGTCATATTGAAAGAAATCCTTTAGCCTCCCTCCTGGCAAACTGCTGTTATTTGGTGACTTTATAAACCATTTGGCAGCAGCAAGTGACGATGGGAGTCGTGAGCTACCCCATGGAAGAACAAATCGTCCATTTACTTTCCTGGCTTTGGGGTATTCAATGCTTTCTTCCGAAGCCACTGCCACATTTTGCCTTGTTGTTGCTGCTGTACCCTGTTGCCTGTGAAAGTATCGTGATCAACAACCCAGAATCAATGTTTGGCCAACCTCAGACCAATACGGTTAAGTAAAATACAATGATCACTGACAATGGATAAAAAATGTTTTCGTTACTAGTAATTAACTACATTTTGCCTTGGTCCCAAAGGTTTTTGCTTTTTTTCTTCTTTAGGTATTAAAGTAATAAGGTAACATATTGTGCAACAAAGTTTGTTTGTTTGTTTGTTTGTTTTTATGCATATTGTAACCTACGCATGCAAAAAATAATATTGAAATTATGTTGCAAACAAAGAAATTTTGCTTCCTTTATGCAAAATGGAACTTTGTTGTACTTGCAGGTGGTAATACAGTCAAAGCTCTCGTAAGCGACCACCTCGGGAATTTAGAAAAGTGGTCACAACTAGAACTGGTCGCTTACCAGAATGGGCTCTCATAATTGACCATGTGATAAAACAATAGAGACTGGTCGCTTATAAGAGCTTTTAGCGTAAAGCTTGGCATATGTTACTGGTTACAATAATCTTGTACAAATGATGTTGAAAAGATTTTTATTGCCTCTCAAAGAAGAGGTCCGCATAGGTACAAGTCAAAGAACCATTAGCACTTGTGTTATGTATTACATATAATTTGAACCAGAACCCAGTGCTTTTATCAAAGTGTTGACCGAGTGGTCGCTTACAAGAACTTAAAAACAAAGGGAAAAGCCTGTTGGTAATTGACAAAAGTGGTCGCGGTCACTTCCGAGAGCTTTTCATTACAGAGTTCAAGTGACAAGTCAAACAGGGTTTCACAATGCTGGTCGTAACTAGAGCTGGTCGCTTATGAGAGTGGTCGCAAGGAGAGCTTTGACTAAATATCCAAAAAACAATCTCAACATGCATCACAACAATGCTGCATGAAAAGTTGATAGAAGATATTTCCAGCATTTATTTAACCCTTTAAGCCCTGGTATAAAAATGCATACATTCTCCTTACTGTTCTCCATACATTTTTTATGGAACTAGTAAGGAGAACTTGTCTACATATCAAGACATCTTATCATTGATGGTCACTTCCTTTATTCTCTGCACTTGAATGTTTGAACAAGTAGTGATAATATAAAGAGAAATTCCATTTTCGTCATTGTTAGGGCATTATTAAGGGTTAATTGGCCTCTAGAAAAATTGCTAAACATGTGGCTTTACAGCTCAGTTTTGTCGAAGAAGAAACAAGAAGAGAAACTCTCTGGGACCTCGGTAAATGTGTTGTAGGTTAAGATGAATTTCAGGTCAAAATGATTTCAAACTAGTTTGATTCATATTTTTCTTCATTTCAGTTTGAAGATAATGACTATACAACAAAGGAAATACAAATCAAACTAGTTTGAAATCATTTTAACCTACAACATATGCATTGGGAAACCTTAGATTAAATTAAGAAACAAGGCAAAATAGTTCACCAGGGTACCTTGAGCAATGTCATTACAATGACTTTCAACAATCCCTTTACTGGGCTTTCATTATTAGATGGCTTCTTTTGTGTATATCAAATAATTTCTTAATCTTCGTTCTGCCTGGCAAAACCAACTGCCCTCCTGCACAAATCCTGCCTCTATGCCCCACCCCCCTCAACCAGATCCTTGCTTACCCCCTACCCCCACCCAAAACTACCCCGGCCTGTTATAATTAAGTATAGGCAACGAGGGAATCTTTCAGACTATTTGGTGAAACAATTGAGCAAAATAGAGAAAATTCCTTTGCAGATCCTATGCCTGCTTATTATTATTATTATAATTATAATTATTATTATTATTATTATAATAATTATTATTATTATTATTATTCAGTAATATATGTGGGATCCTTACAAAATGAGGGAAGCACCATGGCCAAAAAAACATGCGTGACTTTTAAATAAATAAATTGTAACAAGATGACTTAACTACTTAATAAATAACGAGGAACAGACGATTTTACACGAGTTCACTGCACAGATAGTGCTGAGAGCTGAAAATATCGCTCAAAAGGTGCTTGCATGAAAACATTAGAGCTTTTACTTCATTCAGTAATAAGGTCGCCGATTATATCTAAAACGTCAGATCAGGTCTAGAAGATACCTCGACCATTGAAGAAGAGTTTCTTGGCTTAAGACGGCAGTAAGACCTGCAGAATTTGCCTCACCAATGGATAAAGCACTCCTTCGAAGCAATGACCTCAGCATGTTGCTAGCTAGCTCGTTTGATATTGTTTTTCTCCGCCGCCATCTTGTAGATTACTACCTGGCGTGAAGTCCTGGGAGCGAGAGTAGTAGTTCCAGGCCTTTCGCTTTTTCTGCGAAAAACGTGGAAAAGCGCGGGAAATATTATCTACTCCCGAAAAATACCTCACGTGGCCAGGTGATGGTATATCTCCTCTCAGGAAGGCTTGGGCTTTAAGACAAATATCTCGAAAAATGGTCTAAGTGTGTTTCCGGAAATTCTCAAAAAACTGTTCTAAATGTTTGCCAAAAATTTCTAAATATATCCCGAAAAATTATCGAAATATCTTGTTATAACTGTAATGAATCATTATGATTACAATTCGACCCAAAAAGAACGGACGTTTTTACGTATTGTGGTCCTATTTCGAGCGGGTATAGGGTATTTGCGTGAGCCGTGAATAGCGATATTTATTGGTTTTCTTTCTTGTGAAACTTGATCTGCTATAAAGCAGCCTTGAGCCTTGGACCGTGATTATTACCCGTGAAACGAGAACCGTGTGTTTTAACGGACTGTGCATTAATTACCTGGAGGGGGGTGGGGGGTTGGGGGTTGGGAAACCAGAATGGGGGTATAGGGGAAAATCACAACTAGAGAGAGGGGGGGGGGGTGGATGTAAAATTTATTGCATACAGAGGGGGGGGGCATTACTTTTTTCACTCTTTTTCACAAACTGGAAAAGTGGTAGAAGAGCTATTGGAGTTCAAATATTTATACTTGCTTGCACTGGAATTAAACTGGGAAAACATTAACTCCAGGTGTTTGATCTCTGAACTGGCTGATTATTTATTATTAATATTTTCCTAACTGTCATGCAGTAGGAAAGGAATACCTCTGTTATATATTAAAACAGTGCTACTTTATTGGCACCAGGTTTTAATGAAACAGGACCCTTAACTTTGTAAAAGTTGCACTATGATGTATGGAATAAAGTGTTGACAGACCAAACGCGGCTCATATGCTCGTGCTAATGTGTTTCCTTGACCTTATAGTTTATATCCCATAGAGAGTTTCCTTTTTTGTATGAGATTAAGGGGGCTTCTTTGTATATTTCTCCAAGCAATGGTTGATTTTGGATTAAGTGCCATTTGCTCATAAGGATGTTCTTGAGATTAGGCACAGCCGGGTGGAATGTTGTTACAAAAGGCAGAATTTTTTTCCACACTCTCTGTCTTTGTTGAAGTGCCGACTTCCTTTCGCTGAATTTGACTTCTGACGTTATTCTTTCTACTAAACTGTTGGGGTAGTCTCTCGCACGAAGGCGGGCCTAAAATTGGTTGATATTCTCAACGAAAAATGTCGCTGGAGAGTTTGTTCTAAGAAGTCTTAGGGATTCACCTTTGATAAACCCTTTTCTAACACCTGGTGGGTGCAAGAAGAGAACTGAGTGTACTGGAAAGGCTCCGTCGGTTTAAAATGTGTGCGGATATCAAGGATTGCTTGTTTGTTAAATCTCTCGCCTTTGAACACGTAAATTAGGTATGAGGGAATCAATGGGGGGAGGAAGCAGGGAAGGGGGGTTAACCTTAATATCATCAGTAGGTGAGGGGAGGTCAAAGTTAATTTTTGCTACTGAACGGGGGTACAATATAATTTTGAGCCGTATGTTACCCATTTCCCAACACCCCCCCCCCCCTCCAGGTAATTATTGCACAGTCCCTAATTGTCATAAATTGTGATTTTGTAGTCATCGTGCAAAATGTCGTGAAAAATGATGAATTGGAAAGTTCGTGAAGAGACTCTTTTATTTTCAGTGAAACGTGATCTGACCCTCTCACCCCCCCCCCCCACTCTTTTTCACTTTCACGGCATTTTTTTCCAAAACATTTATTTCAATTACAAACACATTGCAAAGTTACAAATAACAATAAAGCTTATTACATATAAAGGTGAAAGATAAAATACAGAGTGGCCAATAACTGCTGTGCAATTACTGAAAGTGGCAAGTCTTTGAGAAAGATGTTATCTTATCAAAGTGAAGAATTGGTAATTAATTAATTGTGATAACTAACTAAATTACATAGATACCTCAAATTTAGTTTACATTCTGCGTTTTAACCTGAAATAGTTACTACAATTTTCAATTATACACAACAGAAATATAACATAATTAGAGAGGAAATTGATTTTTTGGCCATTTTTTATAAAACATTTCTAATTTATTGTTCTTGGTGGAAATACATTTTTCTACTTGATATTTGATCCTAACTTTGAACTTGAAACTCTCGACATTTGGAAGTACCTGGTCCAATCCCATAAATAAAGTTTACCAATTAATATCAGGTAAATTGAATAGGGGGCGTGATTATGTTGTAATTCCAATAATGATGTCTTGTAAGCACGGCATTTGTCACTGGTCACAACATAACTCAAAAGCTGTCCCGATATTTGTATCTAAGCCTAGAAAGGCTAGTCATTGACAAAGATCTCATTATATTTCATGGACGAAACGATCCTTACGGTCTGTACAGACCGTAGAAGCAGTAGTTGGTCTGTTAACGGTCCGTCAATTATATCTGATCTCTAAGGAGCTTACTCATAGATGGAGAATAACTGAAATGGGCTGAAAGGCAACCCACTTTGATTTGCTTCAGCCGAAACAACCGTTAAACAAGTAGCTACAAGTGATTTTTCAAAGACAGACCTATCCCAGACTTGTACACCAGTCGCTATTTATGAGTCTAGGGGAAAGGGAGAGAAGATTGGATTCTTTTGAGGCGCGTGGGGTGACATGGGGCCCCTTCCCATGTCTCCCCACGCGCCTCAATAGAATTCAATCTTCTCTCCCATCCCCCCAGTCTCATAATTAGCGACTGGGTGTGAGTCTGGGCCTATCCGACTCCAAAATAAGTTGACCAAAGCGTTCTATACGCAATCCCTCATCAGTCACTTATGTAAGTCTCTGCTCTAAAGAGTACGCGTATTTTAGAAGGGACAAACGCGTACCAAGTTTTACTTTCCAGGAAAACATTTAAAAACTAACAGTACAACACAAAAGCAAAACTGAACATCTTCCATTTTCAATTATCACATTATACCATTTTAGCAGGACCCCATTAATGGGCTCTTGATTTTAGCCACAAATTCATAGGTTAGAGACATCTTGTTTATGTTGTTTAAAATAACTTATTAAATAAATGCAACAGCAAGCTTTATTTGCATGACTATAACAAAGTATTACAGTATTGCAAAAGCCACTTAAATTTAATAATACAAAAAGAATCCAAAAAAAAAACAAAAAAAAAACAAAACACAGGAAAATACACCGCTCACCCCCGGAGGGGGGGGGGGCTACTCCCTTATATATGCTATATAGGTATGTGCCGCCCGATAGGGTAGGGTTTTTGAGGTGGTCAGTCCTTAAAATTTAATAGGGTATCCTTTTTGGTGTTTTTTGGTATAGTGATCCTTAGATGTTCCTTAGATAGGGTCACTAAATTGCAGTATCCACCTGAACGCGGAAAACGAAAAAAATATGGTCTGTTAAAACTGTTAAATCTATAAAGTTTAACAAAGCAATTTTAAAAGGACGTTTATAGCTTGTGTTGCTCTACGTTAGTTATCTTGTTTCCCTTAAATAGGGTGCCATTTCTTGGTTTTGGGCCTTTAAAAGGGTATCAATTCTCGATTTTCTGCTCTTAAATAGGGTCAGGGTTTGAGAACCTTGGTGGCACACACCTATCCTAAATTGACGGGAGTACCCCCCCCGAGCCGCTCACATGGTAATTAACATGGTCACACTCCAGTTTAAGAATTCATCCACAGTCTCGATAGTTAGAAGGGGTTTGAAAGGACTTCTTGGCAACAGCTTTCAAATTTGAAATCGGGACACTTCAGAAATTCATCCGAGGACTGAAAACTTAGAATCGCAGTTACTGTACCGACTCCAGGTTTCGTTTTCGGAGTGAATTGCCGATCGCTAGGGCAAATTGCCTGGCCCCAGTTGTTCAAAAGTTGGATAGCGCTATCCACCGGATAAATCACTATCCAGTGGATAATGCAATTGGTTTCCCTAACACTTATCCACTGGATAGTGATTTATCCGGTGGATAGCAATATCCAGCTTTGTGACCTTTGAACAGGGACGGCGGAGCGTATTTTGAAGTGGGGGGGCTGAAAACGAGCGCCGGAGGCGCGAGTTGGTAGGGGGGTCTGGTGGCATCCTCCCCCAGAAAATTTTGAAATCTAGAGTCTCGGAAATCGTATTTACAGCATTCTCCGCGAGATACTTCTTGAAATAATTAGCCTGGATAAAGCGTAAAATGAAAGGTACTTTTAGTGCTTACAGCAATATTTTGGAGGTTATTTCTCAGCCTTCCGGTCTCCTACGCTAACCTGCGGTTTTTTGACACAAGCTTCCCGTCTGTGGGTAGGAAGCACACGCTGAGAAAATGTTAAAAATACGTTAACGCGAAAAGTTGCCGACGAGGTTTGTATAAAGTTTTAGCTTTGTAAATTCTTGTGACTTAATCAAGCAATAACAATTTAAACACTAGTTTCATCTGGCAAATACTCTTATGTATTTTCTCGAATAACTACATATACTAAAACAAAATAAAATGTCATCCTCCTCAAAAGTGGGGGGGCTAAAGCCCCCCCAGCCCCCCCGGCTCCGCCGTCCCTGTTGAAATATGATTTTTATAAGAAGCTGAAAAATGCAAGCAATGTCTTCATTACATAACAAACAATTATCTGATAAATTTCTTTCATGAGCATACGTGACCTTGAATGAACTATAGAATCGAACTTAAACACCACAGTACCCAGGCCCCTAAAGCCTTGGCCCTGCTATAAAAATATTCAGGATGGTCAAAAATCAAAATATAAACGAAATCAATGTACTTTTTTCGTGCCACCACAAGAACTATCCGGTAAAGTGTAGACATAGTATTAGAGTTCCTTCTAATAGGTGAGAACAATAAAATCGGTCGTGACCAAAAAATAACTTCTCTTAATTAATTTGCTCGGCCGAGGAGGAACAGAGAAATGTTCTTTGAACTTTTGTTTTTTTCACAACTAGAAAATGCCTTCAGTTTAGACATCGCCTGACTTTGCGTCGAAACATCAGGTGATTACTGACGCAGGATTACGTTTTTATACAAACACTCGTGACAAATAAAGAACTTACTGACGAAAAGCTGTTGTATTTATGTTGATGTTGTGGTTCAATTTTATCCTTGGTTCAATGTTTACTTTCCTTTGTTCTTTTTTATGTTAATATATGATAATGAATATGAAACAAAAGAAAATAAAAATTGAACCAGGGTAAAAAATTGAACTACAACATTGATTTTCAGAGTTGGCCGTGGGATTATAGGGAAACCAGTCAGTCGAATGAAAACACAGAGTAAGCTTTAATAACAGCTTGATAGGCAGTCCAGTCAACAAAACAATTTGATCTAGAACATATGATTTGCCTACAGCCAAACGAACACAACGTCCGCCGATCATATGATACATGCATGTTACGATGAGCGTACAATTGAATCTGTAAGGAACACATCTGATCAGGTGTTATTTACTACAAATAAAGGGCTAGCTTATGCGCTCTTACTCTCTTCGTTGGAAGCGAGGATATCATCAGAGTTTGCCAATCCGAAGTCGTTTTGAACTCGCAGACCACAGCTATATACAGCTAACAACAAAGGTTTCTACTACATTAGTTTGATCCAGAATGTCGGCGACAGACCAGGTCAGCGATTATTACAGTATTTCTTAAAACTAATAATCTCTGTTTCCTCTGTCTTGCGTGATTAGTTAAAACTCGCATAAATCCAGCAAAGTTTCCAAGTTAGTCTAAAAAGATTCTTACATGTTTGGTGTCTACTAAGAAATAAGGCTAATATTTCGACTGTTACCTGATGTATGCTTTCAATGAAATTGAAGAACCATTCACAACCTCTCGCCTAGTTAATAGGGGTCTTAAATAGAATAAGCCAGGTTGTAATTCTTGAGGGGGAAAGCCACTTGTTGTTTTGCTGATCAGAAAACTAATTCCTAACTTATTCAATGCGTGTGTTGTCGCATTCTTCTGCGACTGTGTCATAAACCTCTAACATGCGTAATATGGCTACATTCGAAACAGACACAGACCATAATCTAGATCCTTTAATTTATTTAAACCCACGGCAAAAGAACCTGTTTCAATTTTTAGACAGTAACAGGTTTCTATATGTTGGGCGGTATAAATGACAAAGTTAAGCCTACAGTTTCTTAATCCGCTGGGTTTTTGAATACCGAGCCTTTTCTGTACTTAGCATATGTACATGAATTTAAGGCCGCTTTTTCTCCAGGTTGAAGATACAGCCCAGAAGGTGCATGAACCTGTTCCAACAAAGACTACTGATGACAAAGGTAATAATCACCAACAACCAAGCAAAATTGTAAATACTAAACCTTCATTTTTTCTCATTAAAATCGTCTTCATCACTAAATGTATGCAAACTTTCTTAGAGTACGGCGTCTTGCCTAGTCCAAAGCGAGAAAAAAAAAACCGAAACATTTTTTGGTTCAGCTAAGGCTGTGAGGGAGCTAATTGGGTGACCCTCAGCAACCATCTCATTGTGGTCAATTACTTGTGTTACATCGTCGTGGCGTTAAAAGTGATCCATGAAGGCTTTACTTTCTGCATTGCTTAAGCGTATGGCCGTATTCTTTCATTGCGATGATTTTGAAACGTCCATTGAAATCAAAACTAACACAGACTTGCATTGGTACGAAACGCAACGAAATTTCTCGATTGTGAAAGTTGTCAATCATTAATTCTGTCATCATTTTTTTTCCTCTCTGTCAGATCCACTGTTCGGGCCATCTAAAGAGGAACGAATTTACCCTGTTGCCTTCTCAATGCTGGAGAAAATAAAGATACTGGACAACCCAGGCTGCCTTTCGCCTTTGTCCGTTTTTGAAGACAGAAGTGGCGTGGCTTTATACTGACTCAACAGTAATGAAGACCGAAATATCACGGACGTCAACTGGACCATTGGATGACGTAACAACCTTCTTTATCCTGTCACGGGAATATATTCCGCATTTAGCTATTTTAAAGTTCAAACTGTTATTTCAGTCGTTTGTCGCATTTTGTGCATGTTAAGCCGTAAAATCTAGTTTAAGTAAACTTCGCTAAATTTATTCAGCTTTCAGATTAGATTGGTTTAGCTTTTAGTGTTTCGCTTTTCGCTATTCATATTTAACCTTGAAATTTAGTTTAAGTATTAAAGCTTCGCTATATTTTTCAGCCTTTGGATTAGATTGGTTTAGTTTAATGTTTCGCTTTTAGCTATTCATATTTAACCTTTTGGGAAAATCATATTTACAATACATATTTACCCTTTCAAACGTTTCATTTTCAATAATGATAGGGGACAAAAATAATTACAAAAGCCAACAGTAGTTATTCGGAAAACAACTCGATTGCCTAGAACTTTAGAAGTGTTATTTTAAGTTAATAACTTGTTTTCGTTTAATTTGTCTTCCTTGATAAGTTCTGCTCCGAAATTGCGTTCTCTTTTCAATTCTATAGGTTTAATTTAGAACTTGTTACCTTGCTGACTCGTTATCTTTAACGAATATGTTTTGCTGACTAAGTGTGTTTTCAAATTGAATAGGAAACTGACCTGTTTTCCTAGCTTCTAGCAAACACTTTCAATAATAAACTTACGTGTAAAACGTAGACTTTTTAATATTCTCCGCTATCTTCAAAGGACTTTCCGCTTAGTGTAATTACTTTTCATATCTGTGTAACCGGGCGACGCGAGCGGTCTAACGTCGCCAGCGGCGGAGGCCATAGAGCGGAGGCACAACATGAATTCTTAATGGGTGCAAGGAGTGAATTTACTACCTACAAATACAGGAATTACCTACAGGAAAAAGGTGTATAAAACTGTAATGTTACAGTACAGGATTTGTGTAAAGGAAACAGATGTTTACCACTCCTAAACACTCCTACACAACAGGAATTAGGTAAAAGGAATATGTGGGAATAGTACAAACACACATAGTTAAAAATAAGGTGTGTAAGGAAATAGAGAAATTTAGGTAAACAACCAAGTAATAATTGCCAGAAGAATAAAAATCACTTGAAAGTAATTTGGAATAAAAGTGAACTTAAAGTGACCTAGTCACATTCCCCCCTGCTTTTGCTTGCCATGTCCTCATGCGAGCAATAAAAATTAAACAATAAAAACTAAACTTAACTGAAAGTAGGTTAGCACTACTTAAGGTAATTCTAGGGAGTTACAGTCCTAGGTTGGTGATAAGGGTTGCTGTGGTGTCCCTTGTTGAGTCTCGCAGATCGACGAAGCGGAGGTCTTTCTGGGATTGCAGCCGGTAATGGCACAGGTTCAGGAAGGGCATCAAGAGCAATCCAGATGTCTTCGTCTTCATCTGAGGAGTCATCTGAAACCACACTACCACGTCTAGGAAGGGGTGCTCGGTTTCGCCTGTTAGGCACTCGGGGTAACAGGGGTCTAGGCTTGGGGCACACTTGGAGTTCTGCACGATTAACAGTTCTGCTGTTTCCTTGACCATCTGCAGGTTCAATCTCATAGACATTGTCATGACGATTAACCACTTTGTAAACTTTAGAGCTCCACTTGTCTTGTATCTTAGCTCTCCCTTGGGGGTGGCTACGAGTGAGGACTCTCTCTCCAATGGGGATGATATCAATCTTGACTGGTTTGTGGCGATCAAACTGCTGCTTGCGGAGGCTAGCCTCTGCTCGAAGCTTGTTTTGAGCTTGCTGATGAGCATCGCGTAAATGGTTCTGGTGTAGAGAAAGCCATTCACCGCTGTTGCTTGATTGGTCCTCTCGCTCATTGGGAAGAAGGAGGTCGATGGACAATTTCGGATCAATTCCAAACATCAGGTAATAGGGGGAGTACCCTGTAGAGGTATGGGGTGTTGCGTTGTAGGCATAACACAGCTCTTTAAGGTGCTCGGGCCACTTCCTCTTCCTTTCGGCTGGGAGAGTGCGAAGAAGGTCATGTAAGGTGCGGTTAAAGCGTTCACACTGGCCGTTTCCTTCAGGGTGATAAGGCGTACTTCTGGACTTCTTAACTCCATACATTCGACATAGCTCCTGTACTACCTCTGCTTCGAAGCATCTTCCCTGGTCTGAATGAATGCGCTTAGGAACACCATATGTAAGGAACCACTCTCGCACTAAGGCTTTCACTACGGTACTGGCTCGCTGATCTCGTGTTGGTACAGCGACTGTAAACTTAGTGAACACGTCTGTAAGGACCAGGACATTCTCTCTTCCGTCTGATGCTGGCTCGAGCTGGGTGAAGTCCATAGCTAACACTTCGAGGGGCTTAGACGCGATGATGCTTGACATTGGTGACTTGACAGGCAGGTAGGGTCCCTTCGCTACAACACAGCGTTCACATTCTGACAAGTACTTCTTGACACAGTCATGTAGTCCAGGCCACCAACAGCGTTCACGTACCAACTGCTCTGTTCGCTCTGATCCCTGATGGCCACACTGGTCATGGACACCCTTCAAGAGCTCGTCACGGAGACTGTAGGGTAGGAGTAGCTGTAGGTGCTTGTTGCCATGGTTATCAGAGTTGCTGCGGTAGAGAACCCCCTTCTTCTCTACAATACGCTCCCACTGGTTTAGAAGCTGTTTTGCTTCACGTGTTTCTGCCTTCTTTTCTCTTGGCGACGGCTTGCGACCAATGGCACGATAGTGAACTAAGCGCTTTATGGCTGCATCCACACTCTGTAACTTGGCTAACTGTTTAGGGTCCCAGGAAGGTACTGGACTGGTACTGTACTGCTGTGGGGGATCTACTGTTAACTGCTCCACTGCCACACTTGGATTCCCTGATAGGAACACTGCTGACTGGAGAAGCTGTTCTCGTACGGACTCGGGTACAGCAGTAGTGTTAAGGGATGACGCCAAGGCTGCTTCCACATGATCCACATCACACTCCTCAGGTTTCTTCCAGTTAAGACGACTTAGTGCATCAGCGTTCGTGTTCTGTTTCCCGGCTCGGTACTTGATGCTAAAATTGAAGTTAGCCAGTTCGGACACCCATCTCTGCTCAACGGCCTTTAGCTTGCACTTCGACTGAAGGTACGTCAGAGGGTTGTTGTCAGTCAGTACTGTAAAGGTGGAGGAGATCAGGTACTCGCGGAACTTTTCTGATACGGCCCACTTCAGAGCTAGGAGTTCCAGCTTCCTGGAGGAGTAATTCTCCATATTTCTCTCAGCTCCTCTAAGGCCACGGCTTGCATATGCTATTGGTCTGACTCTTCCATCCTGTTCCTGCGACAACACCGCTCCTAGACCACCATTAGAGGCATCCACTTCAACAATAAAGGGTTTCGTGTAGTCGGGGTAGGCTAGCACTGGTGGGCTGGTCAATGCATGTTTAAGGCTGTCGAAGGCTCCCTGACACTCCGGGCTCCAATCACCTCCAACGGACTTAGTCCTTTGCTTTCCATGCTTGCCACCTTCGTACAGTTTGGAGACCAACTCGTGCAGGGGCTTTGCGTGCTGAGCAAAGCGTGGGACAAATCTGCGGTAATATGAGGCGAAGCCGAGGAATGATCTCAGGTCCCTTAGGGTCTTGGGTTTAGGCCAGTTTGTCACTACTTATGTCTTGGCAGGATCAGTGGCCACGCCATCAGCAGACACCACATGTCCCAGGTACGTCACCTTCGGGCGGAAGAACTGACACTTCTTTGCTTCGACCTTCAGTCCATGCTCTCTCAGCTTCCGGAACACCATCTCTAGGCGCTGCAGGTGGGTCTGGATGTCTTGACTGAAGACAATGATGTCGTCCAGGTAGACGATCAGAATTTCCAGCATCTCGTCACGGAAAATGGTCTGCATAACCCTCTGGAACGTCGCAGGGGCACCCCCGAGACCGAACGGCATTCGGTTGTACTCGAACAGTCCCAGGGGTGTAGTGAAGGCTGTCTTGTGGCGATCCGCAGGATGAACCTCCACCTGGTTGTACGCAGAGGCCAGGTCCATGGTGGAGAAATACTTGGCACCTCCCAGGACATCCAGGCTTTCGTCTATCCTTGGTAGGGGGTACGAATCGCGCTTCACCTTGGCGTTGAGCTGGCGATAGTCCACGCACATGCGTAGGGCACCATTTTTCTTCCGGACTAGGACGATGGGGGAGGCATAGTTGCTCTGGCTGGGTCTGATCACACCTTTATCTAGCAGATCTTGTAGATGCTGCTTGACCTCAGCTAGCTGATTCGGGGGAATGCGTCTGTGGGGCTGGTTCACTGGGATGTCATCACATGTCGGTATCTGATGCTGGATTGTTGTGGTTCTGCCGAGGCTGTTTCCTTCACTGGTAAACACGTCTGAGTAAGTAGTGAAGACTCGCAATGCTTCTTGCTTCTCGGCTGGGGTTCCTGGGAAATCTTCTAAACTGATTTCTGCGGGGAGATCTTGTTCTCTTGGGGGATGCACGGGGCTGTCAGGCTCTTGAGGGGATGGCTTCTGCTGCTCTGCTCTCAGGGGACAGGATACTATCACTGCATCGCTGTGTACATCAAACTTAAGCTGCTCTCCACCGGTCACCTTAACTGCACCACGTACCGTTCCAAGGCGTGTTCGGGGCTTTAGCCATACATCTTTCGGGGAAGGGTTCACTACTTGGATCAGGAAGTACGTCTTAGAGGCATCAACCAGGGTATTTGCTACCTGGATGTTTCCTGGTACTGGCACACTGAGGGGCTCGACCAAGGCATTAGGACCACAGGCTGGACCAGTGACGGCTACAATCGCTACTGAATTTGAGGGGACTAGGATAGGGTACATTCCAGCGACTCGGACAAAACCAGAGTTAGATTCACCTGAAGTACTGGGTTCGGCATTAGGCCGTTGCTGAAGCAGGGCACCAAACTGGGGAATCTGCGCCAGAACATTGGTACCAAGGAGTCCAGGTACATCTCGTCTCTGTTTGGTAGTGGCAGGGGTGTCTTTTAGGACCAGTACACCACAGCTGGGTACTTTCACCCCATCAACCTCTATTGTCAGGTTCAGATAGCCCAGGTACGGAATCTCAAGCCCGTTAGCGGCACGCAGGGTTAACATTTGCCCGTCTTCTTGCACGTGCCCGCAGGTTGGCTGGAGTTTCTTCTTGTAGAATTCCTCCGTGACGAAAGACACCATCGAACCCGTATCCACCACGCACAGCACGTCGACACCGCCAAGTTTTGCCTGTACTGTCGGGGTACCTCCGACCATGTGTATCGGCGTGCGTTCGTCTTCTTTCAGAGGTTTGGAGCCACCACTTTTCCCCTCCACGGCATGGCTCACTGCGTGGAGTTTTCTCGTTTAACACTGGCAGCTCTTTGTTAGACGACTTGCTGTTGCTGCCACCCCGTCGATTCTGTCGGTTGTTAGGACAGTCCCTCCGTATGTGGGTCCTTGAACCGCAACCATAGCACCCAGGCTGCCGCCATTGTTGAGAACACACCGAGAGTTGCGAGATTGCCTGCTGCTGTCTTTCCAGAGCCGCCTGTTGAGATTTAATCTGTTCTGCGAAGAGCTTTTGCTGCTTTTGCAGGTTCTCCGCTAGAAGTTTCTGTCCTGCCACCAGCTCATTCACCACCTTCCGCAGATCAGCTGAACCTTTGACCTCATCGCAGGTAGTCTCGTCACAAGGGGGGTGTCTTGCTGTCGCCTCGCGCACAGCAGCTCTTCTCTGGGGGGTACTGTCCTCGTCTTCCCAGCGCTGGACCTCCTCGCGGATCTGTTGGAAGGTCTTGGTAGGGTAATCCCTTGCCCAACGCTTGATATCTCTTCGGAGCTGTGGATCTTTCAGGTTTTCCAGGAACTGGTCCCGAAGGAGTTTGTCTTTCTCGTGAACACCATCGGGGTCCAGGCGCTCAACACGGGCGAGGAGAAGCATAAGGGCGTGAGAGTACTCCTGGATGCTCTCCTTTTCCTTCTGTCGCCGCTCGAAGAACTTCCTCAGGGCCTGGGTAGAGGTGAGCCCTTCTCCAAACACGCCGCGAAGGATCTCGAAAATCGCTGCCTTGGTGGCTCTCTCGTCAGGGGGGCGGAGACGGACCTCTTCCTTGGCAGCTCCTTCCAGGTGGTACATAAGGAAATCCACTGCATCTGTATCCGTATGGCCAGCGGTAGCACGTTCTGCATCAAGGATCCAGTCCTCTAAGGCATGGTCATCCCGGCTTCCAGCAAACTTTCGCAGCTTCCTTTCCCGAGGAACTTTTACGGTGATCTGGCTGGGGGCTGAGCTTGAGGCACCGGCAGAGGTACCAGCACCAGTTTGTCCCTGCAACTGCTGTTCCAAGACTGCCAACTTTTCACTGAGTTCTTTTAGCTGGTCTTCTGTAGTCATCCTGTTAGTTGTTAGCTCGTTCCCGTTTTAACTGGTTTTAAACTCTACTTAAGGACTGCTCAAATCCCACTTCTGACACCAAAATGTAACCGGGCGACGCGAGCGGTCTAACGTCGCCAGCGGCGGAGGCCATAGAGCGGAGGCACAACATGAATTCTTAATGGATGCAAGGAGTGGGCTTACATGAACGTTTATTGAAAGCACAGAAAACTAAGTACAAAACAAAACTAGCAACACTGTGTATTAAAAACTAAACAGAATAAAAACGGCTAAAAAGGTTACAGACCATATGAAAACGAGCTAAAATTATATACAAACGGCTACAAATGTGTTAAGAAAGCAACAAGACGATAAGAAAACTATGAAAGCGGTAAAATGACGTAAAACGGGAATGAGTTACATTCTGTACCCGTACAAGGACACAAACTGCAATCTACCAGAGGACTAGCCCCTCTGGGGAGCTAAGCTCCACAGCTAACTCAAATGAACAACACAAAACTAGTTGTATTTATACGCAAGTAAAGACAACTGTATGTGACAGGAAATACATCACAAGTACAAAATGGTTACATAATATCCTGTTTGATAACCAGACAAGGGGAATTAATCAACGCCCTTGACCTACACCCAACCTATAATTATCAGTGTTGACAACAGAAAACAAAAGCATGACTATAGTAAACTCACAACAGGATTTACCTAAGGGAAACAGATGTTTGCCACTCCTACAGAAGGATAACAAAACCTACACAGTTCTAAATAATGTAATCCTTACAATTACGTGATCTGACCTCCCATGTAATCTAAATCGTAACAAAAGAGCTTTCTAGACGGTGAGAGTAAAACGATCTGCCAACGTCTGCAACATTGCGTAACAAATCACTGATAGAAATAAAACAACACTAAGGCTCTTTGACTAGGGAAATACCAGAAAATATTCCTAGAATGGCTTAGAAAATAACCTAGAAATTCTGCTCAAACACATGCAAAGTGACACTGTCACATCTGCTTGTTAGTACATCTATTATACTCTGTTGACAATAGACTCGTGATAGAAGCAATCACTTTGTTAACTTTCTTCGATTACATTTCTTGTACCGATTACATTTCGATTGCATTTCGACTACATTTCTTGTGCCGATTTCGATTACGGATTTGAGAAGAATAAAGTGCTGTTGGACCCAACTCAAGTTGTCGCTGTAATTTTCCAGTCCAGCTCGTGGTTTAGATCTCCGAGTACCAACTGAGAGTGACGGCTCTTTCCCGCAGAAGGCGAGTGCCTTCTTTGAGTCTAGTTTTCCCCAAAGTGTGTCCAGAAGTTCCGTAGATGCCGTATTTAAGTTTTCAAGTTCCCCGTTGGTTTAGAGTAGCAAATCGTACCGTCACAATCCGACCTTAATAAAAATTTTGCTGCCTTGGTTAATTTGCATTGCTTGTTTTTTGTTTCTTGTCAGTGCTGTCTTCATTAGTCAGGGTGTCAACAAGGGAACCTCGTCACTTAAACGACAACCCATGAGCCATAAAAATGTCATCGGATCAACGGGATTTTCAGATAAGAAAATGGCTACATACGGTATGTTTTGGGCTTTGAAAGAAAAAATGCCGTTATAAGAATAAGAAGCTGGTCGCCATACTAGCAATGCGTAGTTTTGTCAGGGTGGCCCTATTTTCGTTCAAATCACGAATCACGTATGTTTTTTGAAACATTTTACGAATCACGTATTTAACAGACACTATTGCCAAGAAATTATCCCCAATTGACTTATTATTTGCTTTGCGTTTGGTTTTCAATACACAGTCTCTTAGGGGAGCTACGAGCATGGGAAAAGGGCCTCAAACGCATAAAACTGAGTCGAGAGAACGCGTTCTTCAACAAAAGCAGTCTTAAAAGTGTCCTTTAAGAAACGCAAACGAAGTGTCTCTCCTAGGCTGAATGTCGTAGACAGTTTAGTTTAATTTTTTTATTGAACTGTTCTTACCTTCATTAGTAGGACGACATTGCTCTATTTGACAAGTTGACTGCCCTCCCTGATTGCGTGCGAATTGTTTTTGAAAGTGGGTGCAGTGGGTGTCTCACTGGTGGGTTTGTCCACGGGATCCGTTGCCAGAAGAATGACGCTAGAACTCTGTTTTAGCTATAGCGTTGTCGCACTCGATGTTGCTGGGCTCTAAAGACATGAAGACACGTGTAGCGTTAATGAGTTAACATCAAGCTGGATATAATTCAAAATGTATTTGTTTGACTTGTCACATGTTACAGAAACGGATCAGCAACATTCATCACGTTTAATTCATAGTTATTGTTTTACTGACTCACTGTTGTAAATTCATTTTAGTAACTAAGTTAGTTTCAGTTTTCACAAATATTTTCGGCCGGAATCACGAATCACGGTCTTTAAAATAAGGGGGTCACGCATCACGCTAGACTGATCTATGGATATCCATCCCCGCCAAAATTCAAACTTGTCGTTCTTCAATCCAAACCTTCAATTCAAACATTCTTTATCTTGCAATTATTGAATTGAAACATTGAATTTGGCAATTCTACCATTTAAACCGTCCATTTCAACGTTCAATTCAGCAATTCAACGGTTGAAATATTCAATTCTGCAATTTGAACTAATCAGTTTATCAATTCAAACATTCAATTTGGCGATGCCAATATTCAATTTCCCAACGGAAACATTTCGTTCATTTATTGTTACATTCGATTAGCGGTTCAAATATTAAAACTTTCAATTCGTGAGATTAGATTCAAACATCCGCGGGAAGTTTGAGTACAGGAAACCAAACCGTAATATGAGAATTTGTATGGAGCTGAAATTCGATCGAAAATAATCAAAGGTTTTCCGCCGAAAATGCATTAAAATCGAAATAAAGTTTTAAAGACCTTACCTTTTGTGTGCTTGCTGTGTTTTTATCGCTTTTCCGAGCTTCTGGAGGCCGTTTTGGGCGATTTTCCGCTCAACGGTCGATGCGACGGCATGTCACGAACTAAAGAGAGCTCTCTTTAGTACATATACGAAAGGTACCCCTTTCGGGCGGAGCCTTCCCGTATAGGCCATTATAGGGTGTAACCCCCCGGGACTCTCAGTTCAGATCAAGAGGTTTCGACGCCTCGTAGGTGTGACCATGGACGATGCAGATACCAAGCCAGAACTGCCCATTGAGAATTATTTTGCTTTGTTTTGTCAACCTGCGTCTGATATAAAATCTTCTGTGGTTCTGCCATTTATCAAAGGCGTATCAGAGGCTCTGCGCCGTTGCTTACAACAACAAGGCATACGCACTGATTTCAAGTCTGACACAACGCTTAGATCACACTTAGTGCGACCTAAGGACGCTGTCGAACCAACAAAACAAGATGGAGTAGTCTACAAGATTCCCTACGAATGTGGGAAAGTATATATTGGAGAGACGGAAAGATCGATGTATGAACGGATTAAGGAACACGACAGAGATATACGGCTCGCACGAACTCAGACCTCAGCTGTCTCAGAACATGCTAATATGCTAACATGCTGATATAGAGTTATCAATGAGCTTATTAACATGTCGATGAAGACAACCGTCACGAATATGGAATCAACACTGTATAGCTGCTGTATAGTTGCTGCAGTAGCACTATCTATAGTCGGTGTCCTGAAGAGAAAGGAGCCTTGACAAATAAAGTATGTAAAGGATGAATGTAGGACCTCGCTCGCCACGAGTCTCCCAGCTCATGTAGTCCAAGCTTTTATTACCAAAGCTTTATTACCAAATAGAAAAAGGCACCTGCCTCGTGCCCAGGCTTCTCAAATGTGTTGGGAAAAAGCCGAAAGAAGAGGCCGATGAGTAGCTCGTGCAATGGAACATGGGAAGGTTTAGCATTGGCGCAAAGGACCTTGGGAAGGGTAAAGCGGAAAAATGAGACGTTCTCTGCTTTGCCCTTCCCATGCTCCGTTGCGCTCAGTGAATCTTGTGCTCGATCCGAAATCCGCTAGAACGCGCCTTGGAACGAGGCAGTTTTGGCAACCCAACTCTCTTGGCTTGCTTACTTGCTTATTGTCAACGATTTTAATAGTTTGTATGGGAGACATTACTAGGACTTCTAAAAGTGAAATAAAATTGTCTACAAAATTCACCGTTCACGTTTTCTTGCAGTTCCCTATATTTTTTTCTACCCTCCCCCCACCCCTCGTTCCGTTTGCTTCAGTCCCAACTTTTTAAAAAGAAAGACCGAATCATCGACTGCTTTAATGACGGAAACTCTGAGTATACCGGGGATAACTGGGTACCGCAAGCTGTTAAGGTTGGCACACAAGAAGGGACTAGTAGCAAGCAGGGACTTGTTGCAGAGACGCATGGACCACTTCCTTCAACAAGTCGCACATACGACCACATGAAGGGACTATCCAGTTTCCTGTAGTGTTCAAACACTACGTACGAGGAGATTGGTCGCGGGAGTAGTCCGATTTGGTCTTTGATAGTCGCATAAACAGTGCACACGAAGGGACAGGCAAAATATGAAAGGACAAGCCTCCCCTCGACAAGTCGCATGAATTCAAATCAGTCTGAATTTACGCGACATGTCCCAGGGACCAAATTTCAGTCGCCGCTGACCTACAGAGAAACCTATAATAAATGCTGGAAGCTGTAACGCTGCGATGGACCCAAGGGTGTAGGATTATGCTCACAGTAAACATTGCGGCAAAAAACAACAAAAACACAATCAACACTTTATATTGAATACAAAAGAGATTGCATTTTCTAGTTTCACTAGGTTATTTCACTAAATGGCTGTTTTACAGCTGTTTTACTGCAATATTAAAAACAAGCCTTACAACAGCAAAGAACTTTCACTACTGCTACAGCACCCACATTTCCTCAAAAAAGCACCCGGAACATCATTCCAGAATGATTTTGCATTTTTGCCTTAACATTGTAACATCAGTAAACGTGCTTCAAAGTTGTACTCAACATGCATAGGTTAAATTCAACTTTCTCTTACTTCGTGCTCTCTTTCCAAGTGCTAAGTTTTCATTGGTGAGGATTTGGTGGTTATTGCAGATTTCACGATACCTCGAGGGCACTTATTTGAGGTTGTGTATGAATGTAGAAGTAATAAACCACAATCTGAATCTCCTTAAGACAGTTCTGTGTAAAACGTACACCTTTTGCTACATGCAGTTAAAATATTATATCATCTTGATTATGTCTAAAACTGTTAAATTTTCATTGTCCTTGGTCTTTTAAGACCAATACCTCTACAATATGCCACATATACCTTTTGCTACATGCAGTTGAAATATTTTTCATCATCTTGATTTTGTCTAAAACTGTTAACTTTACATTGTCCTTGGTCTTTCAAGACCAATACCACTATAAATTATATGCCACAATAAGAAAACAACAATATTAGTTATTTCAAATTATTATTTCAAATTGTTTATAAAACAATAAATAAATAAATAGATAAAAAAAGTTGGTATAGTGGAGCGAAAAAAGTGAGGTGTTGTAAAGTAACTAGCCAATGTGAGCTGAGTCATTTATAAGTTGGGTGTGTGTGCAACTCAATGGCTGAGCTGTCATTCGCTCACCTGAAGTTTGTAAATGGCGGGCACACAATTGAGTCACACATGCGAAAACCCAAGAGAACCTGCTTGCTGGCTTCAAAGTATCAATGCAACAAGAAACTGATGAAATCTCAGTGTCAATGAGACAAGAAACATCAAACTTTATCGACGTGAACCTAAGGTCTGGGAATTGAACTCAATTAAGCTACAATTTTGTGGGAGCAAATTAAGTTATCTTTTCCAGTGGTACTTAATATACAACTCAGTACCCATTGGTTTGATATAATTTATATAGTGCTACTATATTGGCACCAGGTTTTAATGAAACAGGGACCCTTAAACGTTATAAAAATTGCACTATGATGTATGGAATAACAAGTGTTGACAGGCCAAACGCGGCTCATGTGTTTGTGCTAATAAATATGTTTCCTTGACCTTTTAGTTTAGCTCTCACGAGTATATCCCCTAGAGAGTTTCCTTTTTTGTATGAGATTATAGGGGGGTTCTTTGTATATTTCTCTTAGCAATGGTGGATTTTGAATTAAGTGCCATTTGCTCATAAGGATGTTCTTGAGATTAGACACAGCCGGGCCGAATGTTGTTACGAAAGGCAGAATTTTTTCCGTACTCTCTGTCTTTGTTGAAGTGCCGACTTCCTTTCGCTGAATTTGACGTCCGACGTGATTCTTTCTTCTAGACTGTTGGGGTAGTCTCTCGCACGAAGGCGTGCCTTAAACAGATTGGTTGATATTCTCAACGAAAGATTTCGCTGGAGAATTTATTCTAAGAAGTCTTAGGGCTTCACCTTTGATAAACCCTTTTCTTACCCCTGGTGGGTGGCAGGAAGAGAATTGAGTGTCCTGGAAAGTCTCTGTCGGCTTAAAATGTGTGTGGATATCAAGGATTGCTTGTTTGTTAAATCTCTCGCCTTTGAACACGTAAATTAGGTATGAGGGAATCAATGTGGGGAGGAAGCAGGGAAGGGGGGGTTAACCTTAATATTATCAGTAGGTGAGGGGAGGTCAAAGTTAATTTTTGCTTAATGAGAGGGGCGTGCGACTTAATTTTGAGCTGTATTTTACCCATTTCCTAGCCCCCCCGCCCCCTCTAGGTAATTATTGCACAGTTCCTAATTGTCATAAATTGTGATTTCGTAGCCATCGTGCAAAATGTCGTGAAAAATGATGAATTGGAAAGTTCGTGAAGTGACTCTTTTATTTTGAGTTCCTTGACGTAATCTGAAACCCCCCTCTCTCCCTCCTATACCCCACTCTGTTTCAGTTTCACGGGCTTTTTTTTCCAAAACATTTATTTCAATTACAAACACATTACAAACTTACCGATAACAATAAAGCTTACTACATATAAAGGTAAAAGATAAAATACAGAGTGGCCAAAAACAGCTGTGCAATTACTGAAAGTGGCAATTCTTTGAGAAAGATGTTATCTTATAAAAATAAAGAATTGGTAATTAATTAATTGTGATAACTAACTAAATTACATACATACCTAAAATGTAGTTTACACTCTGCGTTTTGACCTGAAATAGTTACTACAATTTTCAATTATACACAACAGAAATATAACATATATAAATTAGAGAGGAAATTGATTTTTCGGCCATTTTTATAGAACATTTCTAATTTATTGTTCTTGGTGGAAATATATTTGTCTACTTGACATTTGATCCTAACTTTGAACTTGAAACTCTCGACATTTGGAAGTACCTGGTCCAATCCCATAAATAAAGTTTACCAATTAATATCAGGTAAATTGAATAGAGAGCGTGATGATGTTGTAATTCCAATAATGATGTCTTGTAAGCACGGTATTTGTCACTGGTCACAACATAACTATGAGCTTCAGTTTAACCACAAGCCTCCTCTTCGGGTTCCGCCAATTTTGTTCTGTACTTGCTGCCATAAGCCTCATGGGATGCAATTTTATTGGGAAACTCCTTGAGGCGGGGCTGGGGGGGAGGGCTAAAAAGAAAGCTCCTATAAATCCCCTAAAATATTGCATTTTTTTAATATCTAAAACTTTTCTAAATCTCTTAAAAGTTTCTAAATATCTCAAAAAATGTCCCGATATTTGTATCTAAGCCTAGAAAGGCTAGTCATTGACAATGATCTCATTATATTTCATGGACGAAACGATCCTTACGGTCTGCACAGACCGTAGAAGCAGTAGTTGGTCAGTTAACGGTCCATCAATTATATCTGATCTCTCAGGAGCTTACTCATATATGGAGAATAACTGAAATGGGCTGAAAGGTAACCCACTTTGATTTGCTTCAGCCGAAACAACCGTTAAAAAAGTGATTTTTCAAAGACGGACCTATCCAAGACTCGTACCCAGTCGCTATTTATGAGTCTAGGGGAAAGGGAGAGACGATTGGATTCTTTTGAGGTGCGTGGGGTGACATGGGGCCCCTTCCCATGTCTCCCCGCGTGCCTCAATAGAATCCAATCTTCTCTTCCATCCCCCCAGACTCATAATTAGCGACTGGGTGCGAGTCTGGGCCTATCCGACTCCGAAATAAGTTGACCAAAGCGTTTTATACGCAATCCCTCATCAGTCACTTATGTAAGTCTCTGCTCTCAAGAGTACGCGTCTTTTAGAAGGGACAAACGCGTACCAAGTTTTACTTTCCAGGAAAACATTTAAAAACTAACAGTACAACACAAAAGCAAAACTGAACATCTTCCATTTCAATTATCACATTATACCATTTTAGCAGGACCCCATTAATGGGCTCTTGATTTTAGCCACAAACTCATAGGTTAGAGACATCTTGTTTATGTTGTTTAAAATAACTTATTAAATAAATGCAACAGCAAGCTTTATTTGAATGACTATAACAAAGTATTACAGTATTGCAAAAGCCACTTAAATTTAATAATACAAAAAGAATCCAAAAAAACAAAACAAAACAAAACACAGGAAAATACACCGCTCACCCCCGGAGGGGGGGGGGTACTCCCTTATATATGCTATATAGGTATGTGCCGCCCGATAGGGTAGGGTTTTTGAGGTGGTCAGTCCTTAAAATTTAATAGGGAATCCTTTTTGGTATTTTTTGGTATAGTGATCCTTAGATGTTCCTTAGATAGGGTCACTAAATTGCAGTATCCACCTGAACGCGGAAAACGAAAAAAATATGGTCTGTTAAAACTGTTAAATCTATAAAGTTTAACAAAGCAATTTTAAAAGGACGTTTATAGCTTGTGTTGATGTACGTGAGTTATCTTAAATAGGGTGCCATTTCTTGGTTTTGGGCCTTTAAAGGTATCAATTCTCAATTTTCTGCCCTTAAATAGGGTCAGGGTTTGAGAACCTTGGCGGCACACACCTATCCTAAATTGACGGGAGTACCCCCCCCCCCCCGAGCCGCTCACATGGTAATTAACATGGTCACACTCCAGTTTAAGAATTCATCCACAGTCTCGATAGTAAGAATGGGTTTGAAAGGACTTCTTGGCAACAGCTTTCAAATTTGAAATCGGGACACTTCAGAAATTCATCCGAGGACTGAAAACTTAGAATCGCAGTTACTGTACCGACTCCAGGTTTCGTTTCGGGAGTGAATTGCCGATCGCTAGGGCAAATTGCCTGGCCCCAGTTGTTCAAAAGTTGGATAGCGCTATCCACCGGATAAATCTCTATCCAGTGGATAATGCACTTGGTTTCCCTAACACTTATCCACTGGATAGGGATTTATCCGGTGGATAGCACTATCCAGCTTTGTGACCTTTGAAATATGATTTTTATAAGAAGCTGAAAAATGCAAGCAATGTCTTCATTACATAACAAACTATTATCTGATAAATTTCTTTCATGAGCATACGTGACCTTGAATGAACTATAGAATCGAACTTAAACACCACAGTACCCAGGCCCCTAAAGCCTTGGCCTAGCTATCAAAGAATTCAGGACGGTCAAAAATCAAAATATAAACGAAAATCAATGTACTGTTTTCGTGCCACCACAAGAACTTATCCGGTACAGTGTAGACATAGTATTAGAGTTCCTTCTAATAGGTGAGAACAATAAAATCGGTTGTGACCAAAAAATAACTTCTGTTCCGAGGAGGAACAGAGAAATGTTCTTCGAACTTTTATTTTTTTTCACAACTAGAAAATGCCTTCAGTTTAGACATCGCGTGACTTTGCGTCGAAACATCAGGTGATTACTGACGCAGGATTACGTTTTTATACAAGCACTCGTGACAAACAAAGAACTTACTGACGAAAAACAAACTGAGATTGATATTAAAAAGCTGCTGTATTTATGTTGATGTTGTGGTTCAATTTTATCCTTGGTTCAATGTTTACTTTCCTTTGTTCTTTTTTATGTTAATATATGATAATGAATATGAAACAAAAGAAAATAAAAATTTAACCAGGGTAAAAAATTGAACTACAACATTGATTTTCAGAGTTGGCCGTGGGATTATAGGGAAACCAGTCAGTCGAATGAAAACACAGAGTAAGCTTTAATAACAGCTTGATAGGCAGTGCAGTCAACAAAACAATTTGATCTAGAACATATGATTTGCCTACAGCCAAACGAACACAACGTCCGCCGATCATATGATACATGCATGTTACAATGAGCGTACAATTGAATCTGTAAGGAACACATCTGATCAGGTGTTATTTACTACAAATAAAGGGCTAGCTTATGCGCTCTTACTCTCTTCGTTGGAAGCGAGGAGATCATCAGTTTGCCAATCCGAAGTCGTTTTGAACTCGCAGACCACAGCTATATACAGCTAACGACAAAGGTTTCTACTACATTAGTTTGATGCAGAATGTCGGCGACAGACCAGGTCAGCGATTATTACAGTATTTCTTAAAACTAATTGAATCTACGTTTCCTCTGTCTTGCGTGGTTAGTTAAAACTCGCATAAATCCAGCAAAGTTTCCAAGTTAGTCTAAAAAGGTTCTTACATGTTTGGTGTCTACTAAGAAATAAGGCTAATAAAAGATATTTTGACTGTTACTTGATGTATGCTTTCAATGAAATCGAAGAACCATTCACAACCTCTTGCCTAGTTCAGTGTAATAGGGGACTTAAATAGAATAAGCTAGGTTGTAATTCTTGAGGGGGAAAGCCACTTGTTGTTTTGCTGATCAGAAAACTAATTCCTAACTTATTCAATGCGTGTGTTGTCGCATTCTTCTGCGACTGTGTCATAAACCTCTAACATGCGTAATATGGCTACATTCGAAACAGACACAGACCATAATCTAGATCCTTTAATTTATTTAAACCCACGGCAAAAGAACCTGTTTCAATTTTAGACAATAACATGTTTCTATATGTTGGGCGGTATAAATGACAAAGTTAAGCCTACAGTTTCTTAATCCGGTGGGTTTTTGAATACCGAGCCTTTTCTGTACTTAGTATATGTACATGAATTTAAAGCCGCTTTTTCTCCAGGTTGAAGTTACAGCCCAGAAGGTGCATGAACCTGTTCCAACAAAGGCTACTGATGACGCAGGTAATAATCACCAACAACCAAGCAAAATTGTAAATACTAAACCTTCATTTTTTCTCATTAAAATCGTCTTTATCACTAAATGTATGCAAACTTTCTTAGAGTACTGCGTCTTGCCTAGACCAAAGCAAGAGAAAAAAAACCGAAACATTTTTTGGTTCAACTAAGGCTGTGAGGGAGCTAATTGGGTGACCCTAAGGAACCGTCTCATTGTGGTCAATTACTTGTGTTACATCGTCGTGGCGTTAAAAGTGATCCATGAAGGCTTTACTTTCTGCATTGCATAAGCGTATGGCCGTATTCTTTCATTGCGATGATTTTGAAACGTGCATTGAAATCAAAACTAACACACACTTGCATTGGTACGAAACGCAACGAAATTTCTCGATTGTGAAAGTTGTCAATGATTAATTCTGTCATCATTTTTTTTCCTCTCTGTCAGATCCACTGTTCGGGCCATCTAAAGAGGAACGAATTTACCCTGTTGCCTTCTCAATGCTGGAGAGAATAAAGATACTGGACAACCCAGGCTGCCTTTCTGCTTTGTCCATTCAGGAAGACAGAACTATCATTTTCGGTCAAGGGTAATGAAGACCGAAATATCACGGACGTCATGTGGACCTGGGATGATGTAACAACCTTCTTCATCCGACCTTAATAAAAATTTTGCTGCCTTGGTTAATTTGCAGTGCTTGTTTTTTTGTTTCTTGACAGTCTTGTCTTCATTAGTCAGGGTGTCAACAAGGGAACCTCGTCACTTAAACAACAACCGATGAGCCATAAAAATGTGATCGGATCAACGGGATTTTCAGATAAGAAAATGGCTACATACGGTATGTTTTGGGCTTTGAAAGAAAAAATGCCGTCATAAGAATAAGAAGCTGGTCGCCATACTAGCAATGCGTAGTTTGTCAGGGTGGTAAAGGGGGGGGGGGGGGGTCAGTGGGGGTGTCCCGATCACGAATCACGAGCCCATTTTCCTTCAAATCACGAATCACGTATGTTTTTTGAAACATTTTACGAATCACGTATTTAACATACACCATTGCCAAAAAATTATCCCCAATTGACTTATTATTTGCTTTGCGTTTGGTTTTCAATACACAGTCTTTTAGGGGAGCTACGAGCATGGGAAAAGGGCCTCAAACGCATAAAACTGAGTCAAGAGAACGCGTTCTTCAACAAAAGCAGTCTTTAAAGTGTCCTTTAAGAAACGCAAACGAAGGGTCTCTCCTAGGCTGAATGTCGTAGACATTTTAGTTTAATTTTTTTATTGAACTGTTCTTACCTTCATTAGTAGGACGACATTGCTCTATTTGACAAGTTGACTGCCCTCCCTGATTGCGTGCGAATTGTTTTTGAAAGTGGGTGCAGTGGGTGGCTCACTGGAGGTTTGTCCATGATCCGTTGGCAGGAAGAATGACGCTAGAACTCTGTTTTAACTATAGCGTTGTCGCACTCGAGTTGCTGGGCTCTAAAGACATGAAGACACGTGTAGATTTAATGAGTTAACATCAAGCTAGATATAATTTAAAACTGTATTTGTTTGACTTGTCATATGTTACAGAAATGGATAAACAACATTCATCACTTTTAATTACATATTTAGTTGTAAATTCATTTTAGTAACTAAGTTAGTTTCAGTTTTCACGATTATTTTCGGCCGGAATCACGAATCACGGTCTTTAAAATAAGGGGATCACGCATCACGCTAGACTGATCTATGGGTATCCATCCCCGCCAAAATTCAAACTTGTCGTTCTTCAATCCAAACCTTCAATTCAAACATTCTTTATCTTGCAATTTAAACTTGCAATTATTGAATTGAAACATTGAATTTGGCAATTCTACCATTTAAACCGTCTATTTCAACGTTCAATTCAGCAATTTAACGGTTGAAATATTCAATTCTGCAATTTGAACTGAATCAGTTTATCAATTCAAACATTCAATTTGGCGATGCCAATATTCAATTTCCCAACGGAAACATTTCGTTCATCTATTGTTACATTCGATTAGCGGTTCAAACATTGAAACTTTCAATTCGTGAGATTTGATTCAATGATTCAATTCGTACATTCGGCAATTCGACATTCGATCAGCGGTTCAAACATCCGCGGGAAGTTTGAGCACAGGTAACCAAACCGTAATATGAGAGTTTGTATGGAGCTGAAATTCGATCGAAAATAATCAACGGTTTTCCGCCGAAAATGCATTAAAATCGAAATAAAGTTTTAAAAACCTTACCTTTTGTGTGCTTGCTGTGTTTTTATCGCTTTTCCGAGCTTCTGGAGGCCGTTTTGGGCGATTTTCTGCTCAACGGTCGATGCGACCGCGGCATGTCACGTACTAAAGAGAGCTCTCTTTAGTACCTGTACGAAAGGTACCCCTTTCGGGCGGAGCCTCCCCGTATAGGCCGTTATAGGGTGTAACCCCCCCGGGACTCTCAGTTCAGATCAAGAGGTTTCGACGCCTCGTAGGTGTGACCATGGACGATGCAGATACCAAGCCAGAACTGCCCATTGAGAATTATTTTGCTTTGTTTTGTCAACCTGCGTCTGATATAAAATCTTCTGTGGTTCTGCGATTTATCAAAGGCGTATCAGAGGCTCTGCGCCGTTGCTTACAACAACAAGGCATACGCACTGTTTTCAAGTCTGACACAACGCTTAGATCACACTTAGTGCGACCTAAGGACGCTGTCGAACCAACAAAACAAGATGGAGTAGTCTACAAGATTCCCTACGAATGTGGGAAAGTATATATTGGAGAGACGGGAAGATCGATGTATGAACGGATTAAGGAACACGACAGAGATATACGGCTCGCACGAACTCAGACCTCAACTGTCTCAGAACATGCTAATATGCTAACATGCTGATATAGAGTTATCAATGAGCTTATTAACATGTCGATGAAGACAACCGTCACGAATATGGAATCAACACTGTATAGCTGCTGTATAGTTGCTGCAGTAGCACTATCTATAGTCGGTGTCCTGAAGAGAAAGGAGCCTTGACAAATAAAGTATGTAAAGGATGAATGTATGACCTCGCTCGCCACGCGTCTCCCAGCTCATGTAGTCCAAGCTCACTATTTTAGGCACCTGCCTCGTGCCCAGGCTTCTCAAATGTGTTGGGGAAAAAGCCGAAAGAAGAGGCCGATGAGTAGCTCGTGCAGTGGAACATGGGAAGGTTTAGCATTGGCGCAAAGGACCTTGGGAAGGGTAAAGCGGAAAAATGAGACGTTCTCTGCTTTGCCCTTCCCATGCTTCGTTGCGCTCAGTGAATCTTGTGCTCGATCCGAAATCCGCTAGAACGCGCCTTGCCAGTGAACGAGGCAGTTTTGGCAACCCAACTCTCTTGGCTTGCTTACTTGCTTATTGTCAACGATTTTAATAGTTTGTATGGGAGACTTTACTAGGACTTCTAAAAGTGAAATAAAATTGTCTACAAAATTCACCGTTCACGTTTTCTTGCAGTTCCCTATATTTTTTTCTGCCCTCCCCCCACCCCTCGTTCCGTTTGCTTCAGTCCCAACTTTTTAAAAAGAAAGACCGAATCATCGACTGCTTTAATGACGGAAACTCTGAGTATGCCGGGGATAACTGGGTACCAGAAGCTGTTAAGGTTGGCAGACAAGAAGGGACTAGTAGCAAGCAGGGACTTGGTGCAGAGACGCATGGACCACTTCCTTCAACAAGTCGCACATACGACCACATGAAGGGACTATCCAGTTTCCTGTAGTGTTCAAACACTACGTACGAGGAGACTGGTCGCGGGAGTAGTCCGATTTGGTCTTTGATAGTCGCATGAACAGTGCACACGAAGGGACAGGCAAAATTTGAAAGGACAAGCCTCTCCTCGACAAGTCGCATGAATTCAAATCAGTCTGAATTTACGCGACATGTCCCAGGGACCAAATTTCAGTCACCGGGGACTGGTTGCTGGGACCCCTTGTGCTGACCTACAGAGAAACTTATAATAAATGCTGGAAGCTGTAACCCTGCGATGGACCCAAGGGTGTAGGATTATGCTCACAGTAAACATTGCGGCAAAAAACAACAAAAACACAATCAACACTTTATATTGATACAAAAGAGATTGCATTTTCTAGTTTCACTAGGTTATTTCACTAAATGGTTGTTTTACAGCTGTTTTACTGCAATATAAAAAACAAGCCTTACAACAGCAAAGAACTTTCACTACTGCTACAGCACCCACATTTCCTCAAAAAAGCACCCGGAACATTATTCCAGAATGATTTTGCATTTTTGCCTTAACATTGTAACATCAGTAAACGTGCTTCAAAGTTGTACTCAACATGCATAGGTTAAATTCAACTTTCTCTTACTTCGTGCTCTCTTTCCAAGTGCTAAGTTTTCATTGGTGAGAATTTGGTGGTTATTGCAGATTTCACGATACCTCGAGGGGACTTATTTGAGGTTGTGTATGAATGTAGAAGTAATAAACCACAATCTGAATCTCCTTAAGACAGTTCTGTGTAAAAAGTACACCTTTTGCTACATGCAGTTAAAATATTATATCATCTTGATTATGACTAAAACTGTTAAATTTTCATTGTCCTTGGTCTTTTAAGACCAATACCTCTACAATATGCCACATATACCTTTTGCTACATGCAGTTGAAATATTTTTTCATCATCTTGATTATGTCTAAAACTGTTAACTTTACATTGTCCTTGGTCTTTCAAGACCAATACCACTATAAATTATATGCCACAATAAGAAAACAACAATATTAGTTATTTCAAATTATTATTTCAAATTGTTTATAAAACAATAAATAAATAGATAAAAAAAGTTGGTATAGTGGAGTGAAAAAAGTAAGGTGTTGTAAAGTAACTAGCCAATGTGAGCTGAGTCATTTATAAGTTGGGTGTGTGTGCAACTCAATGGCTGAGCTGTCATTCGCTCACCTGAAGTTTGTAAATGGCGGGCACACAATTGAGTCACACATGCGAAAACCCAAGAGAACCTGCTTGCTGGCTTCAAAGTATCAATGCAACAAGAAACTGATGAAATCTCAGTGTCAATGAGACAAGAAACATCAAACTTTATCGACATGAACCTAAGGTCTGGGAATTGAACTCAATTAAGCTACAATTTTGTGGGAGCAAATTAAGTTATCTTTTCCAGTGGTACTTAATATACAACTCAGTACCCATTGGTTTGATATAATTTATATAGTGCTACTATATTGGCACCAGGTTTTAATGAAACAGGGACCCTTAAACGTTATAAAAATTGCACTATGATGTATGGAATAACAAGTGTTGACAGGCCAAACGCGGCTCATGTGTTTGTGCTAATAAATATGTTTCCTTGACCTTTTAGTTTAGCTCTCACGAGTATATCCCCTAGAGAGTTTCCTTTTTTGTATGAGATTATAGGGGGGTTCTTTGTATATTTCTCTTAGCAATGGTGGATTTTGAATTAAGTGCCATTTGCTCATAAGGATGTTCTTGAGATTAGACACAGCCGGGTGGAATGTTGTTACGAAAGGCAGAATTTTTTCCGTACTCTCTGTCTTTGTTGAAGTGCCGACTTCCTTTCGCTGAATTTGACGTCCGACGTGATTCTTTCTTCTAGACTGTTGGGGTAGTCTCGCGCACGAAGGCGTGCCTTAAACAGATTGGTTGATATTCTCAACGAAAGATTTCGCTGGAGAATTTATTCTAAGAAGTCTTAGGGCTTCACCTTTGATAAACCCTTTTCTTACCCCTGGTGGGTGGCAGGAAGAGAATTGAGTGTCCTGGAAAGTCTCTGTCGGCTTAAAATGTGTGTGGATATCAAGGATTGCTTGTTTGTTAAATCTCTCGCCTTTGAACACGTAAATTAGGTATAAGGGAATCAATGTGGGGAGGAAGCAGGGAAGGGGGGGTTAACCTTAATATTATCAGTAGGTGAGGGGAGGTCAAAGTTAATTTTTGCTTGATGAGAGGGGCGTGCGACTTAATTTTGAGCTGTATTTTACCCATTTCCTAGCCCCCCCGCCCCCTCTAGGTAATTATTGCACAGTTCCTAATTGTCATAAATTGTGATTTCGTAGCCATCGTGCAAAATGTCGTGAAAAATGATGAATTGGAAAGTTCGTGAAGTGACTCTTTTATTTTGAGTTCCTTGACGTAATCTGAAACCCCCCTCTCTCCCTCCTATACCCCACTCTGTTTCAGTTTCACGGCATTTTTTTCCAAAACATTTATTTCAATTACAAACACATTACAAACTTACCGATAACAATAAAGCTTACTACATATAAAGGTAAAAGATAAAGTACAGAGTGGCCAAAAACAGCTGTGCAATTACTGAAAGTGGCAATTCTTTGAGAAAGATGTTATCTTATAAAAATACAGAATTGGTAATTAATTAATTGTGATAACTAACTAAATTACATACATACCTAAAATGTAGTTTACACTCTGCGTTTTGACCTGAAATAGTTACTACAATTTTCAATTATACACAACAGAAATATAACATATATAAATTAGAGAGGAAATTGATTTTTCGGCCATTTTTATAGAACATTTGTAATTTATTGTTCTTGGTGGAAATATATTTGTCTACTTGACATTTGATCCTAACTTTGAACTTGAAACTCTCGACATTTGGAAGTACCTGGTCCAATCCCATAAATAAAGTCTACCAATTAATATCAGGTAAATTGAATAGAGAGCGTGATGATGTTGTAATTCCAATAATGATGTCTTGTAAGCACGGTGTTTGTCACTGGTCACAACATAACTATGAGCTTCAGTTTAACCACAAGCCTCCTCTTCGGGTTCCGCCAATTTTGTTCTGTACTTGCTGCCATAAGCCTCATGGGATGCAATTTTATTGGGAAACTCCTTGAGGCGGGGCTGGGGGGGGAGGGCTAAAAAGAAAGCTCCTATAAATCCCCTAAAATATTGCATTTTTTTAATATCTAAAACTTTTCTAAATCTCTTAAAAGTTTCTAAATATCTCAAAAAATGTCCCAATATTTGTATCTAAGCCTAGAAAGGCTAGTCATTGACAATGATCTCATTATATTTCATGGACGAAACGATCCTTATGGTCTGTACAGACCGTAGAAACAGTAGTTGGTCTGTTAACGGTCCATCAATTATATCTGATCTCTCAGGAGCTTACTCATATATGGAGAATAACTGAAATGGGCTGAAAGGTAACCCACTTTGATTTGCTTCAGCCGAAACAACCGTTAAAAAAGTGATTTTTCAAAGACGGACCTATCCCAGACTCGTACCCAGTCGCTATTTATGAGTCTAGGGGAAAGGGAGAGACGATTGGATTCTTTTGAGGTGCGTGGGGTGACATGGGGCCCCTTCCCATGTCTCCCCGCGTGCCTCAATAGAATCCAATCTTCTCTTCCATCCCCCCAGACTTATAATTAGCGACTGGGTACGAGTCTGGGCCTATCCGACTCCGAAATAAGTTGACCAAAGCGTTTTATACGCAATCCCTTATCAGTCACTTATGTTAGTCTCTGCTCTCAAGAGTACGCGTATTTTAGAAGGGACAAACGCGTACCAAGTTTTACTTTCCAGGAAAACATTTAAAAACTAACAGTACAACACAAAAGCAACACTGAACATCTTCCATTTCAATTATCACATTATACCATTTTAGCAGGACCCCATTAATGGGCTCTTGATTTTAGCCACAAACTCATAGGTTAGAGACATCTTGTTTATGTTGTTTAAAATAACTTATTAAATAAATGCAACAGCAAGCTTTATTTGCATGACTATAACAAAGTATTACAGTATTGCAAAAGCCACTTAAATTTAATAATACAAAAAGAATCCAAAAAAAAAAAAACAAAAAAAAACAAAACACAGGAAAATACACCGCTCACCCCCGGAGGGGGGGGCGACTCCCTTATATATGCTATATAGGTATGTGCCGCCCGATAGGGTAGGGTTTTTGAGGTGGTCAGTCCTTAAAATTTAATTGGGTATCCTTTTTGGTATTTTTTGGTATAGTGATCCTTAGATGTTCCTTAGATAGGGTCACTAAATTGCAGTATCCACCTGAACGCGGAAAACGAAAAAAATATGGTCTGTTAAAACTGTTAAATCTATAAAGTTTAACAAAGCAATTTTAAAAGGACGTTTATAGCTTGTGTTGATGTACGTGAGTTATCTTGTTTCCCTTAAATAGGGTGCCATTTCTTGGTTTTTGGCGTTTAAAGGTATCAATTCTCGATTTTCTGCTCTTAAATAGGGTCAGGGTTTGAGAACCTTGGCGGCACACACCTATCCTAAATAAACGGGAGTACCCCCCCCCCCCGAGCCGCTCACATGGTAATTAACATGGTCACACTCCAGTTTAAGAATTCATCCACAGTCTCGATAGTAAGAATGGGTTTGAAAGGACTTCTTGGCAACAGCTTTCAAATTTGAAATCGGGACACTTCAGAAATTCATCCGAGGACTGAAAACTTAGAATCGCAGTTACTGTACCGACTCCAGGTTTCGTTTCGGGAGTGAATTGCCGATCGCTAGGGCAAATTGCCTGGCCCCAGTTGTTCAAAAGTTGGATAGCGCTATCCACCGGATAAATCTCTATCCAGTGGATAATGCCCTTGGTTTCCCTAACACTTATCCACTGGATAGTGATTTATCCGGTGGATAGCACACTCCAGCTTTGTGACCTTTGAAATATGATTTTTATAAGAAGCTGAAAAATGCAAGCAATGTCTTCATTACATAACAAACTATTATCTGATAAATTTCTTTCATGAGCATACGTGACCTTGAATGAACTATAGAATCGAACTTAAACACCACAGTACCCAGGCCCCTAAAGCCTTGGCCTAGCTATCAAAAAATTCAGGACGGTCAAAAATCAAAATATAAACGAAAATCAATGTACTGTTTTCGTGCCACCACAAGAACTTATCCGGTACAGTGTAGACATAGTATTAGAGTTCCTTCTAATAGGTGAGAACAATAAAATCGGTTGTGACCAAAAAATAACTTCTGTTCCGAGGAGGAACAGAGAAATGTTCTTCGAACTTTTATTTTTTTTCACAACTAGAAAATGCCTTCAGTTTAGACATCGCGTGACTTTGCGTCGAAACATCAGGTGATTACTGACGCAGGATTACGTTTTTATACAAGCACTCGTGACAAACAAAGAACTTACTGACGAAAAACAAACTGAGATTGATATTAAATAGCTGCTGTATTTATGTTGATGTTGTGGTTCAATTTTATCCTTGGTTCAATGTTTACTTTCCTTTGTTCTTTTTTATGTTAATATATGATAATGAATATGAAACAAAAGAAAATAAAAATTGAACCAGGGTAAAAAATTGAACTACAACATTGATTTTCAGAGTTGGCCGTGGGATTATAGGGAAACCAGTCAGTCGAATGAAAACACAGAGTAAGCTTTAATAACACCTTGATAGGCAGTGCAGTCAACAAAACAATTTGATCTAGAACATATGATTTGCCTACAGCCAAACGAACACAACGTCCGCCGATCATATGATACATGCATGTTACGATGAGCGTACAATTGAATCTGTAAGGAACACATCTGATCAGGTGTTATTTACTACAAATAAAGGGCTAGCTTATGCGCTCTTACTCTCTTCGTTGGAAGCGAGGATATCATCAGTTTGCCAATCCGAAGTCGTTTTGAACTCGCAGACCACAGCTATATACAGCTAACGACAAAGGTTTCTACTACATAAGTTTGATCCAGAATGTCGGCGACAGACCAGGTCAGCGATTATTACAGTATTTCTTAAAACTAATTGAATCTACGTTTCCTCTGTCTTGCGTGGTTAGTTAAAACTCGCATAAATCCAGCAAAGTTTCCAAGTTAGTCAAAAAGGTTCTTACATGTTTGGTGTCTACTAAGAAATAAGGCTAATAAAAAGATATTTCGACTGTTACTTGATGTATGCTTTCAATGAAATCGAAGAACCATTCACAACCTCTTGCCTAGTTCAGTGTAATAGGGGTCTTAAATAGAATAAGCTAGGTTGTAATTCTTGAGGGGGAAAGCCACTTGTTGTTTTGCTGATCAGAAAACTAATTCCTAACTTATTCAATGCGTGTGTTGTCGCATTCTTCTGCGACTGTGTCATAAACCTCTAACATGCGTGATATGGCTACATTCGAAACAGACACACACCATAATCTAGATCCTTTAATTTATTTAAACCCACGGCAAAAGAACCTGTTTCAATTTTAGAGAATAACATGTTTCTATATGTTGGGCGGTATAAATGACAAAGTTAAGCCTACAGTTTCTTAATCTTGTGGGTTTTTGAATACCGAGCCTTTTCTGTACTTAGTATATGTACATGAATGTAAAGCCGCTTTTTCTCCAGGTTGAAGATACAGCCCAGAAGGTGCATGAACCTGTTCCAACAAAGACTACTGATGACACAGGTAATAATCACCAACAACCAAGCAAAATTGTAAATACTAAACCTTCAGTTTTCCTCATTAAAATCGTCTTTATCACTAAATGTATGCAAACTTTCTTAGAGTACTGCGTCTTGCCTAGACCAAAGCAAGAAAAAAAAAACCGAAACATTTTTTGGTTCAACTAAGGCTGTGAGGGAGCTAATTGGGTGACCCTAAGGAACCGTCTCATTGTGGTCAATTACTTGTGTTACATCGTCGTGGCGTTAAAAGTGATCCATGAAGGCTTTACTTTCTGCATTGCATAAGCGTATGGCCGTATTCTTTCATTGCGATGATTTTGAAACGTGTATTGAAATCAAAACTAACACAGACTTGCATTGGTACGAAACGCAACGAAATTTCTCGATTGTGAAAGTTGTCAATCATTAATTCTGTCATCATTTTTTTTCCTCTCTGTCAGATCCACTGTTCGGGCCATCTAAAGAGGAACGAATGTACCCTGTTGCCTTCTCAATGCTGGAGAGAATAAAGATACTGAACAACACAGGCTGCCTTTCTGCTTTGTCCATTCAGGAAGACAGAACTATCATTTTCGGTCAAGGGTAATGAAGACCGAAATATCTGATGTAACAACCTTCTTCATCCGACCTTAATAAAAATTTTACTGCCTTGGTTAATTTGCAGTGCTTGTTTTTTTGTTTCTTGACAGTCTTGTCTTCATTAGTCAGGGTGTCAACAAGGGAATCTCGTCACTTAAACGACAACCGATGAGCCATAAAAGTGTGATCGGATCAACGGGATTTTCAGATAAGAAAATGGCTACATACGGTATGTTTTGGGCTTTGAAAGAAAAAATGCCGTCATAGGAATAAGAAGCTGGTCGCCATACTAGCAATGCGTAGTTTGTCAGGGTGGTAAAGGGGGGGGGGGGGGGGGTCAGTGGGGTTGTCCCGATCACGAATCACGAGCCCATTTTCCTTCAAATCACCAAACACGTATGTTTTTTGAAACATTTTACGAATCACGTATTTAACATACACCATTGCCAAAAAATTATCCCCAATTGACTTATTATTTGCTTTGCGTTTGGTTTTCAATACACAGTCTTTTAGGGGAGCTACGAGCATGGGAAAAGGGCCTCAAACGCATAAAACTGAGTCGAGAGAACGCGTTCTTCAACAAAAGCAGTCTTTAAAGTGTCCTTTGAGAAACGCAATAAACGAAGTGTCTCTCCTAGGCTGAATGTCGTAGACATTTTAGTTTATTGAACTGTTCTTAGCTTCATTAGTAGGACGACAATGCTCTATTTGACAAGTTGACTGCCCTCCCTGATCGCGTGCGAATTGTTTTTGAAAGTGGGTGCAGTGGGTGGCTCACTGGAGGTTTGTCCAGGATCCGTTGGCAGGAAGAATGACGCTAGAACTCTGTTTTAACTATAGCGTTGTCGCACTCGAGTTGCTGGGCTCTAAAGACATGAAGACACGTGTAGAGTTAATGAGTTAACATCAAGCTAGATATAATTTTAAACTGTATTTGTTTGACTTGTCATATGTTACAGAAATGGATAAACAACATTTATCACTTTTAATTACATATTTAGTTGTAAATTCATTTTAGTAACTAAGTTAGTTTCAGTTTTCACGATTATTTTCGGCCGGAATCACGAATCACGGTCTTTAAAATAAGGGGATCACGCATCACGCTAGACTGTTCTTTGGGTATCCATCCCCGCCAAAATTCTAACTTGTTGTTCTTCAATCCAAACCTTCAATTCAAATATTCTTTCTTGCAATTTAAACTTGCAATTATTGAATTGAAACATTCAATTTAGCAATTCTACCATTTAAACCGTCTATTTCAACGTTCAATTCGGCAATTCACCGGTTAGTTTATCAATTCAAACATTCAATTTGGCGATGCCAATATTCAATTTCGCAACGGAAACGTTTCGTTCGTCTATTGTTGCATTCGATTAGCGGTTCAGACATTGAAACTTTCAATTCGTCAGATTTAATTCAATGATTCAATTCGTACATTCGGCAATTCGACATTCGATCAGTGGTTCAAACATCCGCGGGAAGTTTGAGATGTCAACAACAGTGAGCAAGGTGGATAAAAGTGTCCTGCTCTCTGTCAGTTCCAAATCCGAGATATGCCGATAAGGTGTGACCATGGACGATGAAGATACCAAGCCAGAACTGCCCATTGAGAATTATTTTGCTTTGTTTTGTCAATCTGCGTCTGATATAAAATCTTCTGTGGTTCTGCCATTTATCAAAGGCGTATCATAGGCTCTGCGCCGTTGCTTACAACAACAAGGCATACGCACTGATTTCAAGTCGACGTCTGACACAACGCTTAGATCACACTTAGTGCGACCTAAGGACGCTGTCGAACCAACAAAACAATATGGAGTAGTCTACAAGATTCCCTACGAATGTGGGAAAGTATATATTGACCTATATTGGAGAGACGGGAAGATCGATGTATGAACGGATTAAGGAACACGACAGAGATATACGGCTCGCACGAACTCAGACCTCGACTGTCTCAGAACATGCTAATATGATAGCATGCTGATATAGAGTTATCAATGAGCTTATTAACATGTCGATGAAGACAACAGTCACGAATATGGAATCAACACTGTATAGCTGCTGTATAGTTGCTGCAGTCGGCACTATCTATAGTCGGTGCCCTGAAGAGAAAGGATGTATGACCTCGCTCGCCACGAGTCTCCCAGCTCATGTAGTCCAAGCTCACTATTTTAGGCACCTGCCTCGTGCCCAGGCTTCTCAAATGTGTTGGAAAAAAGCCGAAAGAAGAGGCCGATGAGTAGCTCGTGCAATGGAACATGGGAAGACTTAGCATTGGTGCAAAGGACCTTGGGAAGGGTATAGTGGAAAAATGAGACGTTCTCTCCTTTGCCCCTCCCATGCTCCCTTGCGCTCAGTCAATCTCGTCCTTGCGCTCAGTGAATCTTGTGCTCGATCCGAAATCCGCTAGAACGCGCCTGGGAACGAGGCAGTTTAGGCACCCAACTCTGTTGGCTTGCTTACTTGCTTATTGTCAACGATTTTAAGTAACGCTTCGCGTAAGAACTATAGAGAATTTGGCAACGCGGCAGGAAGTCATCCGGTGTCTGTTTCCAATTAAGTAATTAAAATACGGCTACATGATTGGCTGAAATTAGAAAAATAGTGATAAATAGGCCAAAAATATACAGAAAATACATTTTTATGGTCCAAATATGGACTATACCTATTGTTTTTTCTGTCACGAAAGTTTCGTCACGATCGTATGTGGGGAACCATGGTAACGACAGAAGAACATGTGCTCCATCTGTGGCCGCCATCTTGGATTTGAAGAGTTCGCGTCCATTTCTTCACTGCAGCTAGTCATCTTGGTTCAAATTTCCTTGTCTTTTCGTATTACGAGAGCAACTCTGCTGGAGGATGCCTTTTGCAGTAGTGCTTTGTCGTTCGTTCTATTCTAAATAGGGTATTGGTGACACCGAAGTCCTCGCACCGCGCAGAAAGGTGAGAAAGCGATCGAGTTCCATTTGGGCTTATCGTTTTGTGGGATTGTGCAATGTGGTGGAAAGCACAATGATCGGAAGCGAAATCTTTGTGTGGCGCGTGCATACAGAATCGAATTTAAAGGTTCAACTCGTAAATATCGAACGAATGCACAGGTCAGTAGCTTTTGTTTTATTTTGGATCACCGGTATGAACTGTATAAACCAAAGAGTGATATGAGAGATCGAATGCTCTGAAATTAGGTCTCAATAATTTCAGTTCTCCTTTTCGAAGCCGTGAACTTCTAAATAAAATTTGAAAAACCATGTCTGTTGTGTATCTTATGTATTTTCGTCACTTTTCCGAGCCTCTAGAGATCGTTTAGGATGATGATTTGCTCGCCGGTTGATCACCGTCAAGTAAATTAGACTTTCCATTCCTTGGCGCGTATCCCTTCCCGCGTGATCTCGGGGAGTGGGTAAATCGGACTGTAATTTCTAAGTATTTAATAGCACCGGTTACACAAGGTAAAACGAATTTTATGACCAGAAACTTTATGGCCTAAGGCGCTGCGTACTGAGTATGAAGCAACATTTCTTGCGGTCTCGTGTTAAGATTTTCCGGGGTTTTCACGTTACCGTTTTTGCACAAACTTTAAGTTCTTATGTTTTGGCGTCGGGAAAAATGTTCAAAGATTAAGATTATAAAACCAGGTTAACGAAAAAGTAGCTAGCTAGCAGACTTTATTTGCGAACTGCGACGTCAAAATGTCACGATATTTGTCACATTTCATTGCGTGGATTTGCGTGTGAACCAGATCCAAAATAGATGCCGCGTACTGCACAAAACAATGAAATGAGGGTAAATGATTGATGAACCTGTCAAAATTACGACGAAAACAAGGCAAAATATGGGTCAAATATCGCTTTCGATCTCATCATCTTCGGAAACTCGTGGTTCCCCACATACAATTTTTCTTAAACTTTGCGTCCATAAGGATCTTTATTTAAAGAAACTTCTTAGCTAATTTCAACGCGTCCTTCGAATACTAGGCTTTTGTAATTTTCCTAAAACCATTTGAATTTCGCGCTAATAGCTTTTTATCCAATGAGAAAGCTAATTTAAGGCTTATTAACACGTTTCCTCACGGTAGGAAATAACGGCTCCCATTGCCGCGGTCTATTGTTCTCTACTATAGTTCTTACGCGAAGCGTTACTTAATAGTTTGTATGGGAGACATTAGAGTGGTTTTCATTACCCCGTGAAACACACTTTAGCGTATTTAGTACTAATACACTTTATTACACCTTAATTTTCGATTCAGACGTCCCGAGATCCTGGCAAACCGAGCCAGCCCGGTTAAGCGGGCCAGCCCGCCTCATGCAATCGGCCCCTAAAATACATGCGATAACAAAAAGTTCAAGTTAATAAAGTTACAAAATAGGTATAGGTCTTTAGGCATTTGCACTAAAAGTCAAAATGGAAATCATAAAGTGACATGGTGGAATTGTCTTCAAGCTGCAGGATTTTTTCTCTTTTTTCTTTTCTTTACTTAAGCCCCACCGTCAGTACTTTGTTTCACGGGTTAATGAAAACCACTCTACTAGGACTTCTAAAAGTGAAATAAAATTGTCTACAAAATTCACCGTTCACGTTTTCTTGCAGTTCCCTACATTTTTTTCCGCTTTCTTTGTGACTTATTGGAGGTTAAATACACTACTTCTCCCAGCCGTGAAACTAGCCTGGCTTCTTTGGTTGATATATTTGTCTAAAATTGCTTATTAGCTCCACCAGGATCCGGCGCCTCAATATTGCCCGTTAGCTCTCCCAGAAGTTAACAATGTGTTCTAAATTCTTTGCGTTCTGCCCTCCCCCCACCCCTCGTTCCGTTTGCTTCAGTCCCAACTTTTTAAAAAGAAAGACCGAATCATCGACTGCTTTAATGATGGAAACTCTGAGTATACGGGGGATAACTGGGTACCGGAAGCTGTTAAGCTTGGCACACAAGAAGGGACTAGTAGCAAGCAAGGACTTGTTGCAGAGACGCATGGACCACTTCCTTCAACAAGTCGCACATACGACCACATGAAGAGACTATCCAGTTTCCTGTAGTGTTCAAACACTACGTACGAGGAGACTGGTCGCGGGAGTAGTCCGATTTGGTCTTTGATAGTCGCATGAACAGTGCACACGAAGGGACAGGCAAAATTTGAAAGGACAAGCCTCTCCTCGACAAGTCGCATGAATTCAAATCAGTCTGAATTTACGCGACATGTCCCAGGGACCAAATTTCAGTCACCGGGGACTGGTTGCTGGGATCCCTTGTGCTGACCTGCAGAGAAACTTATAATAAATGCTGGAAGCTGTAACCCTGCGATGGACCCAAGGGTGTAGGATTATGCTCACAGTAAACATTTCGGCAAAAAACAACAAAAACACAATCAACACTTTATATTGATACAAAAGAGACTGCATTTTCTAGTTTCGCTAGGTTATTTCACTAAATGGTTGTTTTACAGCCGTTTTACTGCAATATTAAAAACAAGCCTTACAACAGCGAAGAACTTTCACTACTGCTACAGCACCCACATTCCCTCAAAAAAGCACCCGGAACATTATTCCAGAATGATTTTGCATTTTTGCCTTAACATTGTAACATCAGTAAACATGCTTCAAAGTTGTACTCAACATGCATAGGTTAAATTCAACCTTCTCTTACTTCGTGCTCTCTTTCTAAGGCTAAATTTTCATTGGTGAGGATTTGGTGGTTATTGCAGATTTCACGATACCTCGAGGGGACTTATTTGAGGTTGTGTATGAATGTAGAAGTAATAAACCACAATCTGAATCTCCTTAAGACAGTTCTGTGTAAAACGTACACCTTTTGCTACATGCAGTTAAAATATTATATCATCTTGATTATTTCTAAGACTGTTAAATTTTCATTGTCCTTGGTCTTTTAAGACCAATACCTCTATAATATGCCACATATACCTTTTGCTACATGTAGCTGAAATATTATTACATCATCTTGATTATGTATAAAACTGTTAACTTTACATTGTCCTTGGTCTTTCAAGACCAATACCACTATAAATTATATGCCACAATAAGAAAACAACAATATTAGTTATTTCAAATTATTATTTCAAATTGTTTATAAAACAATAAATAAATAGATAAAAAAAAGTTGGTATACTGGAGAGAAAAAGTAAGGTGTTGTAAAGTAACTAGCCAGTGTGAGCTGAGTCATTTATAAGTTGGGTGTG